>JANHAO010005559.1:0-22477 GCA_026873985.1 Saraca asoca | reverse complement strand
GGCAAAACATGAAATCAAAGCAAAAACACTAAGAAAACATAAAATACTATTAACAAAATGAACTAAAACTATCTTATTTTTATGTGATTTTTCCCATTTATTAACTATGACTTAGAGAAAGGGATAGAACAAGTAGATAGGATAAGAAAAAGAGGTTATAACACAACCACCATCATCACCCCTGTCCCAATAAGAAACACTCAAGTCATGGATTTTCTTCAACTCAAGCCCATGACTTTTCATGGTGATTACCAGACTCAGGATCCACAAGAGTTTCTGTTAATGGTCAAATTCGGTTAACCTAAGTTCAGAGCCTCAAACTGTAGATTGAATGTGAAAAGAGAAGGAGAGAGAGAGAGAGAGGAAGAATAGAGAGACACTAGAAGTTTTTAATGTGGTTCAGCTAAAGTTAGTTTGACCTCTATGTCCAGGGCTTTTATTACTCTTGAGTGTTTTTGTACCTGATGATTAATTGTATCATGTATAATAATTTCATCCCCTTTTATGATAGTTAAGAGGTTATAGTTTGAATGTAAATCTATAATGATAAGTATTATGACTTGATTAGGATTACATAATAGATAAGGGTTAATGGTTATAACTAACTCCCATTAAAGTAGGAAACTAAACGGATTTCCTTGGACTATTAGTTATGGATACGTGCTTTGATTTGCAAGCTGAGCCTTAATTCTCAATGACATGAAATGGCTACTTTGACTATTGTTGACCAGTGACCTTAGCTTGTATTTAGTGACTTGATGTCTAGGTTCAACGACTTTAATCCTGAGTGAGCTGGGCCCTGATTAGCTTTGTCTATCCATTAGGCTTTTACTAGCCCATTTATGTGATTCTAAAAATACCCACAACATTAGCCCTAGATCTTAGTGTGACCTGTGAACTGGGAGTTGTAGTTTGCTAGTAAAAACCATTAACTGTAATCTACTATGCTGATGTTTGGACTCTTCCTTTCATTTCGTCTATACCTACCTATGTTATCATTTCTGCATTTAATGTGCACCTTTTTTCATAGTTGTCAATTCATCAATGATAGAGCCTCACTTCTCGCTAGACCGTTAGATCAAGGGTAGTTGATCAGTCTCCTGATCTAACTGTGAGGCTAATCAAGTTTATATAAGGTGAGGAGAACCTTTCTATTTTATTTCTCAAAATAACCTAATAGGTGCATTGGTTGAGCCCCATATGTTCTTGATGGTTCGAATCTTAGATAAAGTGCTTTGGGGTGTGTATGGCCTACTACATAGAAGATTCCCATGGACAATTCCTCTTTGAGGATCTTAAGAAGTTTTGTATAGATTTTATTTCCTCATGGTGATGCTTATGGGTTTATTTCTTTTGTCTTTGTTCTTTTGCCTCCTTGGGAGGGGAATAGGGAGAAGTTTGAGAGCAACTTGGTTGACGACCAAATGATAGTCGGCTTGCTCATTGGATACATCGACCCTTTAGCCCACAAGAGGCTGGTCTCCTCCGTAGGTCATGATAGTTGTAGGCTTATTTTAATCTTGTATTGTTGTACCTCTATATGTATATTTATCTTGTTAAATGAGGTTTTTAATGAATTTTTCATAATTTTCTGGCTTTTCCAAATATGTTAAGTTGGATATTCAGTAGGTTGCAGATAATGACATGAGGGTTGACATGAATGAGTTCTTGCAAGCCATGACTTAATGAACATTAGTTAAAATGGATGTCCAGTAAGTCAATTGACTAGTAACTTTTTCATTATCAAGATGGATGTCTAAGTAAGGCACATGAATGCAGTGCTGAGTAGTAGGTCGTATGAGCTGCCAAATAGTTGGTCGCATGCGATGTTAAGTAGTAAGCTGTATGCAGTGTCGAATAGTAGGTTGTATATGGTGCCAAGTAATTAGTTGCATGTGGTGCCGAATAGTAGGTCGTATATGGTGTTAAGTAGTTGGTTGCATATGATGCTGAATAGTAGGTCGTATCTGGTATTGAGTAGTTAGTCATATGCAATGCTAAATAGTAGGTCGCATACAAAACCGAGTAGTTAGTCACATGTGATGTTGAATAATCGGTTACATACGATGGCTAGTAGTTGGTCATATACTGTGTCAAATAGTAGGTCGCATGTGGTACCGAATAATAGGTCGTATATGATACCAAGTAGTTAGTCATATGTTGTGTCGAATAGTAGGTCACATGTGACACCAGGTAGTTAGCTGTATATGGTGCCAAATAGTAGGTCACATACGATGCCAAGTAGTTAGTCACATGTAGTGCCAAATAGTAGGTCACATGTAGTGCTAAGTAGTTGGTCATATGTGGTGCAAAATAGTAGGTCACATACGATGTCGAGTAGTTGGCCATATGTGGTGTCGAGTTTTTGTAAGTACATTGAGTTGAATGCCTTTTCCAGATTAGAAAGACGAGTGTTCGCTTCCAGATTAGAAAGGTAATAGCTCACTTTTGGTATGGTATTCTATCAAAAATTTATTTAGAGATTAGTAACTAGTTATAAAGATTTTAAAAAACTTAGATAAGCAAACTCATATTCATTGATAATATGGACAGAGATGTTTAGCATTCTAAGCTCAAGGAAACTTGGCTCCATCCATGATTGTCAAATGAAAAGATCTATTTCCCAAATCTTTTTGCCCTCCCAGTTTAGACCTAATGTCCCATCATTGGCTTTGCGAGCTCCAAGAAGGATGAGGCACAGCACGAGATCATCAATTTTGTAGTGTTGAGCTTGGACTTTCCTGTTGTAGTATCTTGTGATCCATTGCTGATAGCTTGCAACTCTAAGATGACCTATTTCTCTAATCTCTTATGTGAGATTAAGGCTTACAACAAGTAGCTGATTGTTATTTTCTGGATTGAAAGTAGCTCTTCGTTATGAAGTTACCTCTAGTTCAATTGGGATCATGGCCTCGGATCCATACACTATTGAGAAGGAAGTTTCTCTTGTGGTGCTTTGAGTCATGGTTTTATAAGCCCAAAGCACCTTTTGTAGCTCATCTACCTATGCTCCCTTCCTAGCCTCCAACCTTGTATTCAGGATCTACTTGATGATCTTGTTGATAGCCTCAACTTGTCCATTAGCCTGAATGTGGTCTATAGCTGAGAAGCTTTTTACAATCTTAAGATCATTACAGAACCTGATGAATTGCTCCCTATTGAACATGGTCCTATTCTCAGTTACAATTTACTGTGGGGCTCTAAACCTGCAAATGATATTAGCCCATACAAACTTTTCAATTTTGGAGGAAGAGATTTTTGATAGTTTCTTTGCCTCTACCCACTTGGTGAAATAATCGACAGCTACCACTGCATGTTTGCACTTCCAGTAGCCTATTGGGAGCGATTTAATCAGGTCCACACCCTAGATCGTGAAAGGCCATAGGCTGACCATCTGTTATAGGTAGGTTGGTGGAGCTTGTGGGACCTTTGTGAACCCCCTGACATGTCACGCTTCTTAATGAGGTCGATGGTGTCTTGTTTCATTATTAGCTAATAAAATCCTTGTTGAAGTGCTTTTTGAGCTAAAGATAGCCCCCCAGCGTGATTCCCATAATGGTCGGCATGAATATGCCTCAGGATGGTGTCAAAGTCATGGCCATCTATGCATCTTAGGAGTGGGGTTGAAAATCCCCTTTTATACAGCATGTTGTCGTAGATGCAATATCTGACTGCTTGAGCTCATAATTGATGTGCTTCTATTTTATCTTTTGGCAATTTGGCATCTTGTAAGTAGTCCAATATTGGACCCATCCACGAGTCTCATGCCATGACAATTATCATTACGGCGTCTTTCTATTTCGTGCTTGGTGATGGGAGGAACTTTATTGCCCCAAAGAAATCTACATCTCTGGTCATGGCCAAGTGGGCTAATACATCTACATGTGTGTTCAGAGCTCAAGGAATCTAGTTGATCTCATATCGTCAGAGAGAACTGAGTAGTTCCTGGACCTTTTGAAGGTAGATGGCCATTTTCATCCCCCTTGTCTGATATTCACCCTGTACACAATAGACTATAAGTTAGGAATTGCTATATATCTTTAGGTTTTCAATTCACATCTCCTTTGCCAGACAAAACCCTACCAATAATGCTCCATATTCCACTTCATTATTTGTGGTCTAAAAACTAAATCTTAGTGTACAAAAGATTTTGTGTCCCTCTGGGCTGATCAGAAGCACTCCTACTCTGGTCTTCTGCTCAGTTGATGACCTATCAATGTATAATTCCTAATATGGGGCCTCTGAGGCCTCCATTTCCTATTTTGTGGGCCTTGTGAACTTTCTAATAAAGTCTGCTAAGGTTTGCCCCTTGATTGCTGGCCTAGGCTTGTATTCATGTCGAACTGGGCCAGCTCGATTGCCCACTTAAGCAAACGATCTGAGGTATCTTTTTTTACAAGATCTACCTACGTGAGGACTGTGTAAGCACTTCTATGGTATGTGCCTATAAGTAAGGTTGTAGCTTCCTTGATGCTACCATGAGGCAGTACACGAGCTTCTCCATTAGCGAGTACCTCGTTTTAGCATCTAGCAACCTCTTGCTTACATAATAGACTGGGAACTGGGCTCTACCTTCTTCTCATACTAGAATTGCATTAAGAGCATGCTGGGAAACCCCCAGGTAGACAATGAGCTTTTCACCTTCCTTTGGTTTGGATAAAAGTGGAGCTTGGCCTATATACTGCTTCAATTATTAGAAAGTGACCTCACATTGTTCAGTCCACTCAAACTATTTTGCCTTCTTCAGCACATTAAAGAATGGGATGCATTTATCTATCACTTTGGAGATAAATCTACTGAGTGTTGTGACCTGGCCATTAAGGCTCTGTACATCTTTGATCATAATAGGGGATCTTATATCAACTAATGCCTTGATTTTCTCTAGATTCACTTAAATTCCCTTATTATTGACCATGAATCCAAGGAACTTTCCTGAGGTCACCCCAGACATGTGCTTGTGTGGATTCAGCTTCATTTGATACTTCCTCAAAATTTGGAACATCTCTCCCAAATCACGAACATGGTTGGTGACCTGTTTAGACTTTACCAACATGTCATCCACATAAACCTCCATTGTCTTCTCGATCTATTCCTTAAACATCATATTCACCAACTGTTGATAGGTTGCTCTTACATTCTTTAGTCCAAAGGGCATTACCTTGTAATAATATAGTCCATGGTCAGTGATAAATGAGGCATATTCCTTATCTTGTGGGTTCATGGGGATTTGACTGTACGCTGAGTTGGTGTCCTTAAAGCTGAGAAGTAGGTGACCAGCAGTTGCATCCACAAGTTGATCGATCATCGGCAGGGGGAAGCTATCCTTTGACATGCCTTGTTGAGGTCCATAAAATCAATACAAGTTTTCCATTTTCCATTTTTCTTTTTTACAAGCACAAGATTGGCCACCCAAGTTAGGTAGTAGGCTTCTCAGATGAACTTGTTAGCCAAAAGCTTATCTACTTCTTCCTTGAGAGTGATGTATCGCTTAGTAGTCATTGACCTCCTCTTGTAGTGGATTGGCTTGTGAAAAGGTTCAATGTTTAGCTTATGTGACATGATTTTGGGATCAATTCCTACAATATCCTTATGGTTCCAAGCAAAAACATCCAGGTTTGCTTTAAGGAATTCAATTAGTTGGGTTTTTACATCCAGGGACAAGTTTTTTCCTAACTTAAGGCATCACTTAGCATCTATCTCATTAACCTGTACATCTACGAACTCCTCCATTGGGCTAGTTGATCTATCTGCTTCCACTTCACGTGGGTCAAGGTTGTGGTTGACCCTGACTTTGCTCATAGGTCATGGTTCTCTATCAGAAACCACATTAACCTTCTTTCCTCTCACCCCCAATTTGACTGCATCATCATAGCAACTTTGGCCTATGTGCTACTCACCTTGCACACATTCGATTCCTTTGGGGGTCGAGAACCTAATGATAAGTGTTCTGGTTGACGTGATCATGTCTAGGACATTCATTACAAGTTGCCTCAGTACCACATTGTATGCTGAGGGGCAATCAACAATTAGAAAATCTGCCAATATGGTGGCTTGATGACCTGAACCCCTGAAAGTGATGGGAAGCCTAACCTACCCTACTGGTACTATTACATCTCCTGTAAAGCCATAAAAAGGGCTTCAGGGAAGGTCTCAGTTGACCTGTGCTCAAATCCATTTGTTCAAAAGATCTCTTGTACATGACATTCACCAAGCTACATGTATCGATCATAATTCTTCATACCTCCTTATTCCCAATTCTAGCTCGGATAACCAGTGCATCATTATGGGGAGAATGTACCCCTCGTGCATCTTCATCTATGAAGGTGATACTATTTGAGGTCATTCTTGCTTTCTGGGGGGGACCCTTGAATTCACTATGTCCTGTAAATAAGATGTGATTTGCTTCTCGCACATAGCATTCATGTGACCTGTTTGAAGTACCTGTAATGTGAGGCCCATTGTGAATGGTAAATATAGTCCTTATCAAGGGTACCTCCTCTTGCTCAGAGTTCATTGGCACTACTATCGTGCTGGTCATTAGTGCTACTAAGGTTGTTATTTCGCAAGTCGCACCATATAATCTTTTAAATAACCTTTCTTGAATAAGTCCTCAATTGTGTCTTTGAGTGCCTTGCATTCTAAAGTGTTATGCCCGATTCCATCGTGATAAGCAAAATACTTATTCTTATTTCTGAATTGGTCAGAAGTCCCAATGGGGTTGGGCTTCCCCAAATCCCCCTATCCTTTTCCATCACAAAAATCCTTTCCTGAGTATCTGATAAAATGCTATAGCTATCGTGGTGTCCTTTATGTTGAGATCGCTCGTCCATGGCCTTCTTTATGACCTGGTTTTCAAGGTCATCATCTTGACCTTCCTTGTAGTTCTCAATATTATTCCTCTTTTTACTTTGGTTGGAGCTATTAGCCTTATCCTTTGACTTTTTAGAGCCAAAGGTTTCCTCTCACCTAATCTTTTTGGTAATTCATTCATAGAATTTACCCAGGTCCCTTACCGAAGACTTGTATATGCTCTTATATAGCTTCCTATCTTTGCGAAGTCCCATTAAGATCACTGTTAAGATGCTCTCATCTGAGGGATTCTCTATGTTACTAACCTCATGTTTGAACCAAGCAATATAGTCTTTCAATGATTTGCTTTTTTGTCGAAAGACTGTCGTGAGTTGGCATGGCAATGCAAGTTACCTTCTTAGTGCCTTATACTAATTGATGAATCTCCTTTGGCATTCTTCCCAACCATTAATGCTATGAGCTTTAAGCTTTCTGAACCATGTTCGAGGTATGTCTCCTAGAGTGGCTAGGAAGACATGACACTTGACCAAAGGATTGGTCATCTAAAGATCCATCTACATGTTGAACGCATCCAGGTGGTTGTATGGGTCACCATCCCTATTGTATAGTGAGATAGTGAGAATTTTGAACCTGTGAGGGAGAGGCTCTTTCTTAATCTCCCTAGTGAACAACGTCCTCCCTTCATAACGATCTCGATGGTCTTGAGCTCGAGGGCGTTGTTCCAACTTCTCTACCATATAGTCTTGATACTTAGACCGTCAGCTGGAAAATGGTTAGCTTCTTTTTTTGTCATGGGAGTGTCAATCTGAGGTCCTATGCTTCCTCTACTTGTAACCTAGTGGGCTTTGATATGAGAGATGTCTCTGATTGGTCTTGTTTGAGTCTTTAACTTGACGTGAACCCCTACATTATTGATGATCCCTTTTATTTTCCTCACGAGCTTGATAGACCTCTAACCTTACCTGTGAGTCAGTAGAGCAAGCTAAATGGGTGTGCTAAAGTACTTCTCTAGTTAGTCTCTCTTTCTGAGCTCCTTCTCGTGTCCATTAGAGAGGTTTTTCCTACGTAACACCCCCGTTCTACTTTTATGAGCATTGGGCTTCTGCCTAAGTCAATGCCTTAACCATTTTAGCTAACTCTCTTACCATTTTTTCTAGCGCCTCATGACACTAGTCCCATGCTTGTATTCCATCAATAATATCAAGTTGGTGTGAGGCCGTTGGGGGAATGTTGGTGGTAACACTTATGGTAGGGATGGCAAAAGTGCTTACCTTAAGAAGGATTAGATCCCTCTATTACTCCATATGACCATCAGGTTGGTCAATTATAGCATCTAAACTCCTAACAGTTCTTCCTCTAGCTATCAAAAAAAGTAAAGGGGAATGCAGTTTAGGCCCCTCCTTTTAATGCTAAAATATTAATGGTCGAATTCGGTCAATCCAAGTTTAATGCCCCAAACTACAGATTGAATATGAAAAAGAGAAAGAAAGAGAGAGGGAGAAAGGAAGAACAGAGAGACACCAGAAGTTTTTAACGTGGTTTGGCTAAAGTCAGTTTGACCCCTATGTCTGCGGCTTTTATTACTCTTTATTGAGTGCTTTTGTGTCGATGATTAATTATGTCATGTACAATGATTTTGTCCCCTTTTATAACAGTTGGGGGTTAGAGTTTGAATGTAAATCTATTATGATAAGTACTATGACTTGATTAGGATTACATAATAGATAAGGGTTGATGGCTATAATAGACTCCTATTAAAGTAGGAAATTGAACAGATTTCCTTAGACTGTTGGTTATGGATACATGCTCTGATCTGTGAGCTAAGCATTTATTCTTAACGACCTGAAATGGTTGCTTTGACCATTGTTGACCAACAACCTTAGCTCGTATTTAGCAACCTGATGTCTTGTTCTAACGACCTCAATCCTGGGTAAGCTGGACCTTTATTAGCTGAGTCTGTCTATTAGGTTTTTACTAACCCATTTATGTAATTCCAAAAATACCCACAATAGTTCCCATACAAAACTGAGAGAATATCAAAAGCAATAGGATGTCCTCCTACATAATACATTAATTTCATCAACTTTGTGTTAGAAGGAGCAACTTTACACTAGTGTAAGGTTTAGAGTGACAAGCATGGACTAGGAACTTCTTCAAGGAGCATAGGATAACTATCAAGAGGCATTCATAAAATAGTTTATGCTTAAAAGCATTGGAGATATAAGAGTTTAAGAGTTCTTGGAACTGAAGATGCTTCCTAGGATGACAGTAACTTATTACACCTATTAATTCAACAAATTGTCTCATTATGCTGGAAGCGTAATTCTAGACACTATGCCAAGGGTAGACCATTATGTTTGAGGTCTACTATTTGCATACTTCATAGCCATCATAGTTAATGATTAAACCATGATGACAAATGTTATAAATAGGGCTTTGGATGTAGAATTAAAAAGGAAGGAGCATAAGGTGTTCAACTTTGGATGTAAAACTAAAAAAGAAGGAGCATAGGGTGTTTAAGAAACACCCAAGGGATAGAAAGTGAATAAGTAACAAATTTGAGGGAAACAACCATTCCCAATAATTATAAGGTAATAGTAAGAACCCAATAGAAGGAAATCAAGGATGAGGTCATAAGAATGCTAGGTCAGTAGCACCTAGGCTTAGAGATCACATATCTTTGCTGCCCCTTAGACGGAGGCCTTAGTCAAGAGCTACCCAGTATGCATGTCATGTAGAAGATTTCACTTGAGAATTTGCATGTGGGACTTTGGAGTATGTTTTAAATGGTCCAACAACAAATGCAAAAAAGACCACTCAGAAGATTATCATACCCACTGGAGTTGTCAACTCAACATGACTTCTAACAAATGGCAGTGGAAGAGGATGAGGATTATCAAGTAGTAAACAAACTTCAAAAGGACAATGGACAACCATAGTTTTTTGCACTAACTAAGCAAGATGCTCAGGTATCCAATGTTGCAGTATCAAGTATGGTATTTGTTAACTCCCAACCTGCTAAAGTATTATTTGATTATGGTGCTACCCATTCTTTTGTATCGAATTTGTTTGTGTTGCATTTGAATGTTATTATTATGGCTTTGTATGATAATTTGTATATGGCCACTCTATAGAGAGATTGCTTAAAAGTAACTCAGTTAACCAGTGGATGTAAAGTGGACATATCAGGGAAGACCATGAAGGAAGATTTGGTAGTCTTACCTATGAAAGATTTTGATATTGTTGTATATGAAATTCAATCCTGGATAGATCGTCAAGTAGCTTGGAAACGGTGAAGGAACCAGCCTGAGGAAATGATCAGGTTGCTACGATCTCAGGTCACTTTATGAAGTGATCTCCACAGCACGAGCTCGTGGGCTACTATGCAAGCTCGACATCAGCTTTATTACTCACAAACGGGCAAGCGACCTGACTGATGAAGTATATCCTGCGACCTGAAGGCTCGACAAAAGACTAAGTCATGTCTTGCCCTAATGGACAAATAGGGCCCTGCTTGCAAAAGACAGCCTGTAGCAGCCGAAAGTAAAGATTAGTCTGTATATTCTATCTTATACATTAAATGCTGATGTAATAGATTTACTACATATGTAATTACCATTGTAACCTCCTTTCCTTTATAAATATAAGGAAGGAGCCCCTCTGTAAAAGGTCACTCATATTCCATACTAAAACTTTGCCAAAACAGAGATCGAACATTGTAACATTGTAGAAACACTGTATCAATAACACGCTACTATGGACGTAGGGTCCAATGATATCTGGATTTAGCCGAACCACATTAAATCTTGTGCTTCCTTCTCTACTCTTCCCTTCTTCTTCTTTGATTTTTTTTTAGTCCTACTATATTTGAACCAATTATAGGTTAGAGATCCTAAAGAATCCCCCCGTTGGCCGGAGTTTAGATCATTACCAAAATCCGACGTCAATAGATATGATTCAAGGAATGGATTGTCTAATAGCCTATTATGCTCTCTCAGATTATCATGAAAAGACAATCAAGTTCTCCTTCCTAGAAAAGCCTACTTTTATTTTCTAAAGGGACTAGAGTAATGTGAAGATTAATTTGATCTCAACCATGAAGGTAAGAAAAATGGTGAGAAAAAGATGTCAAGCATTTTTTTGCTATGGTGAAAGATGTGGAAAGGCCTAGGTAAAATGGAATCAATCCATGTGGTGATAGAATAGCCAAACGTGTTTCCAGATGAACTATCATGCTTATCACCAAATAGGGAGATCAAGTTTGACATCAATCTGGTACCTGAAACTTAACTTATATCTATACCACCATACAAGATGGCACCAATGGAGTTGAATGAACTAAAGATGCAGCTGCAAGATCTCCTAGATCAGGGATATATTCCAAGAACCTCACCATAAGATGTTCCAGCCTTGTTTGTTAAGAAATAGGATGGATCAATGTAACTTTACATTGATCATCAATAACTAAATAAGGTGACAGTTAAAAACAAGTATCCATTGCTTGGGATTAATGAATTATTTGATTAGCTTTATAGTCTAAGTGTTTCTCTAAGGTGGATTTTAGCCCAGGATACCATCGATTGAAAATTCATGGAAGGATATATCCAAGACAGCTTTTAGGACTCGTTATGGACACTATGAGTTAGTGGTCATGTCCTTCAGGTTAATTAATGCACCAATTGCATTCATAGACTTGATGAACTAAGTTTTCTAACCATTTCTTGACTGATTTGTCATAGTCTTCATAAATGATATTCTTATCTACTCAAGGAGTGAAGAGGAGCATGCCTAGCATCTAAGGATAGTCCTCCAAACTCTAAGGGAGAATAAGCTATATGCTAAGTTGTCAAAGTGCAGTTCTAGATCCAAGGTGTTGCATTTTTGGGGCATGTAATTTCCAAGGATAATATTAGTTTAGATCCCTATATGGTCAAAGCAATGTAGAATTGGATGAGAGCAACTACAATCACAAAAATTAGAAGCTTCTTGGTAAGGTATTATAGGTGGTTTGTCCAGCATTTCTCTTGCCTAGTAGCCCTTTTGCTGTGGTTAAACCATAAGGGGGTGAAGTTCGAATAGATGGATAAATGTGAAGAAAGTTTTGAACAACTTAACAAAATGCCATACTTTAGCCTCAATTTTAATTGTAGCCTTTTAGAATAGGTGGATACTCAATTTATTGCGATGCATCAAGGGTGGGCTTGGAATGTCTTCGGATGTAACATGGAAAGGTGATAGTCTATGGTTCCCAACAATTGAAAATACAGGAAAGGAACTACCTGACACATGCTTTGGAAATGGTGATTTTGGTTTTCACACTAAAACTTTTATGGTACTATCTTTATAAAGACACTTGTGATATCTTCAAAGATCATAAAAGTCTTAAATACATTTTTGAACAAAAAGACCTTAATCTTCAGTTGAGAAGGCAAATCAAGTTATTAAAGGATCATGATTATTATATATAATATCACCCTAGTAAAGCTAACATCATGGAAAATGTGCATAGCTATAAATCCATGTGAAACTAGCTTATATTAGCCTAAAAAGGAGAGATCTAATCAAGGACATGTAGAAGTTAGAATTAAGTAGTGGGTAGTTTGAACTGAGTGAATCAGGTGTTATGTTAGCTAGTGTGCGAGTGAGCTTACCACTAGTGTATTAAATCAAGGTTGCCTAAGCTACGTACTGCACAACTATTGAATTTAAGGAAAGAGCTAAACAAAAGCCCAAGATAGGAATTTCAATGGATTATATAGGATCCATAAGATACTAGGATCGACTATAGGTTCTAGAAGTGGGAGGATTAAGGGAAGAGCTAATGAAATTGAGTCACACATCATCTTATGCCATACACCCAAGAGTTACTAAAATGTATCAAAAACTTAGGCAATTCTATTAGTAAGAAGGTATGAAGAAAGATCTAATAAAGCTTATGATCAAGTGCTTTACTTGTAGCAAGTAAAGGCAGAACATCAAAGACCATTAGAATTATTGTAGAGCATTGAAACTCTAGAATAGAAGTGGGATAGTATTACCATAGATTTTATGATAAGACTTTCTAAGTCCTCAAAAGGACATAACTCGATATGGGTCATTGTTAACAGGTTAACTAAGACAACCCATTTTCTTCCAATGAAGACTACCTATAACATGAATCAATATGCTAGAATTTTTCTGAATTTAGATTGTGTCACTATATGAAGTACCTATCTTAATCATCTTAGATAGAAGAACTCAACTTACATCACGATTCTAGCTAACTTTTTAAGAAGTAGCAGGAACATAGCTTAAATTTAGCATAACTTCCACCTTTAGACAAATGGCAATCTAAGTGAAATATATGGATTTTAGAAGACATGTTAGGGGCATGTGTCCTAGAGTTTTTAGGGAACTGGATGGAACAACTACCTCTCATAGAGTTTGCATACAACAGTAGTTTCCATACCAAAATTCAGATGGCACCATTTGAGGCTCTTTATAAAAGGAAGTGTCAAACACTAGTTGGGTGGTTTGAAAAAGGTGAAAGTGTCATGATTTGTCATATACTGAAATTTGGGGGTGTGATTGGCACAAATCACTAAGTGGTGACCTATGAACCCATGAGCAATTCCTTTCTAAAAATCCTTCTCTAATTTAAAATCATGAAAATATGACTTTTCGGCCCTTTTATCCAAAAGTCATGATATGCAAGTTTTTTTCAAAATCATCTTTAATTAAATAATTTCTGAAATCCTTTGAAAATAAATAAATCCTTTTCTACAAGTCATAATCCATAAATCAAAATCCATTGTCTAGCTAGATGGACACTAACCGCTAAAAATATATCTAGGAATCCACATGCCTAATTTGAAACACATCCAAGCTTTAAATTAGCTCCTTATTGAGATAACTTCTATAATTTAGTAACCTCACTTTTATCCATAATCATATCTTAAATCATCCATTCTTATTATATTATATAATATTATAATCCGAATTATCATCAATTTGAATAAAGATTAACACTAGATAGTGTAAGGTGGCACCTTTGAGTCAACCAACATAATACTATACATGATAACCCCTTTCAAAATTAGCTATGGGATCTATCAATCAACTAGGAACATACTGTATGAAGTAACTTGGTAGTTAAGCAAATATATTATATTACCATTTAGTGAGAAATGGAAGAGAGATGTTTGCTAAGTAAATAATATGTCCCTTGGAACCATAATAAAGTTCTTTAAGTTTTTTGTCCACCTACACTGCACGTGGATCACAAGCAGTCCATTGCCATGTGATTAAAATAGCTCTATAAATATACATCTTCTAATACATATAGGTCCTCCAAACCTTACCTATTCATACCAATTCTCAAACACAATCATCTCTGAGCTTTTCTAATTCCTTAAATATTTCCAATGAGTTCCTTTCAACTACCCTTGTTTTCCATCCTGCTATAACTTTCTAATTTCCCTTACTTTATCCTATTTTTCCATGCAAACTATATGCTCACAAAATGCATAATATAAAGTTAAATGTAATTTCTTAAGAAATTCTTTATTTCCTTAAAATTTAATGTATGTTTAGAAGAACAATGAGAAATACAAACTTCATATGATAAAATAAACATAGAATTTAATAAAATATTTAGTTCCTAAAGAATTCATAAAATAAAATAAAAAGAAATAAAGAATAAAACATTTAATAATATAATTTTATGAATAATATTGTTTTCATGGTTTTTGAAAAAAATCTAAATAATTAATCAGAGAATATAAATTTGAAGTTTAAAATAAACTTCAAATACTTTTCTTGAAAACTTATACTTTTGACAAATAAAGCAAGAATTGAAAGTTTATACTTATGTGATTATGCAAAGTTGGGTTCTTAAGAATCTCCCCAACTTGGTATCCTTTTGTACTTTTCTATTTCCCCTTCATCTATTACAAACAATCAATCATTCAAGTAATATTTCCAAAGATCACATAGAAATACAATTCCTATAACTAACTAAATTCTAGAGTTCAATTATTAATTATATTATCTTGAATTGATCAATATACACTAAATTTATTTAGGCCTAATGTTATACATATTTTTCTTTCAAATCCATAACCATATCCTTTGTAATATATATCGCCTAAATCCTTAGGCCTAATTCTAGATTTCTAATCACATCAAAATATTTGGGTGATTTCAAAATATTATACTTTACATGAAAAGGAAACTAGAGGATAGGATTCCCACTTACCTGGTATAGAGATTCCCTATCCTTTGGTCCTAAGCCAAAATCTATTACCATAATCATCACAATTTAAAAAGAAATCATCATTTTACCTCATAGTTGAGTTTTCAAATCTGGAATCCACTAGGACTTCTTCTTGATAGGGTTTCAACCCTAGTTAACTGCTTGATAGCACTAGGATTCTTTCATCTTGAATTTCATGCATCAAGTTTTGTCTTATCTAACACCAATCAGTTGACCACCTTTTAAGACCTAGTTAACTAGCCAATCCACATTTAAGGATTTAGCCCACGGTTAACTAGTCACTCTTCTAGACACATGTTCAAGTCCAATCATGTTAACCTTAAGGGTGTTACATGATTCTATTAGAATTGGTTCAAGACGTGCTAGAAAAAGTTCAAGTCTTACAAGATTGACTTTTGCTAGCTTAGAGCAAGTAAAAGGCCTATACAGATAAAAAGGAGACTGTTAGCCTAGCTAGCTTATTTTCTTCAGTTTTGATGATTAAAAAATAATCTTGCTTAATATCTTAGTCTATCTATGAATTTAAGTGTTTGTTAGTTTTGCAGGTTCAAAGTTAATCAAGTAATGCCCAGAGATCCACATCAACTTAACATTCTTTTTTTTATTTTATAGGATCTTTTATAAGTGAATTCTAAATCAATTTGATCCAACTATGCTTTATAAAACAACTTAATTTGAGATAGCAATAATCAGTTTAAATGAGTTTTAAATCAAAAGTTTTCAAACAAACTTTTTACATGCTCCTTCGTAATGTAAATTTTTATAAAAACTATTTTTCTTATGTGAATCGATTCTTGAATCAATTCGTAATGGAAAACTTGTGAAATGAACATGAATCGATTTACCAATTAATTCATGAATAAAACTTTTTTTACCAAAGGGTTGGAATTTTTCCTAATTGATTCAACATTTATTTTCAAAACACTACGATTCAATTCATCAATTGATTCGGTCATGAATTTTTACAGAAGCTAAATCGATTCATAAATCGATTAGTTAGTTATAAATTTGTTATAATTACTACAAATCGATTCAAGGACTAAAAAGTAGTTATTTTTAAATGCCAATTATCTCAACTATAAATAGACGAAGCCTTATTTGTTTCATAACACATTGTGACAAAAACAAAGAAAATCTCATAGCTTAAACTTGATCTTGATATCTCATTGTTTTTTATCAATTTAATCAATCTTGGATCAAACTATTAAAGGATTCACCTTAGATAATTGAAAATTACATCTCAGTTGAAGTATTGTGTCTCTAACTTAAACTCTCTTTTTTTATTTTTAGATTTCTAGGTTTTAGAAATCTAGATACAAAGGAAGAGGCTAATCTTCCCTTTGTATCCTTCAAGAATTGTGAGGTTGATTAAAATTGGTAGGAGGAGCATTGAATACTTGTGACATCTTCTAGGTTATGAGGTTGATCATAATCTATAGGAGATTAAGAATTTTTGTATCATAGGTCTATAAGAACCCTGTAAAAATTCTTATTGTAAAACTGGTATAAGAGAGCCCGATTTAATTCATGTGATTAATAATAGAACAGATCTTCTAGTAGACTTGAATTGCATTTTTAATTCAAATTAAACCACTTAAAAAATTCTATGTGTTAGTCCTTTCATTACTATTTTTGTACTTCTACACTTCTTTTGTTTTTTGCATTAATTCTGTAATCTTGTTTTCTACCATTTCAATTAATAGACAATTTAATCGTTAGTCATATAATCTAATATAATTCTTGTAAATAAGAAAGCCTTCTATTGTGCGTTCATGTGCAAATTAAAATTAAGAATTATATTACAATTGACTTAGTTGTTAAACTCATTTATAATCAATAGAGTATAAAATTCCTCTAAGGGAATAAAGGGAAGATCATAACTCTTAATACTTTTGGGAACAATAGAAACGACCATCCAAATTTTAGGAAAGGGATCAGCTCTTCTTGAAAATATATATATCTCCTATGAAAAAAGTAATGCATTCCAGAAAGGGAGGCAAGCTTAGCCCATATTACATAGGGATATATGCTATTTATAAGCGAATTGAAGCAGTTGTCTATTGCATAGATCTACCCTAGAGTTAGATAAGATTCATCCCGTCTTTTATGTGTCTATGCTCTGAAAATACATGCCAAATGATAGTCATCTACTTCCCCATATTTCTGGTGATTTGAGACAAAAAATGACTTATGAAGTTAGACTTATAACCATACTTGATAGACAAATCAAACAACTATAGTCAAATGATGTTCCTTCTATTAGGGTCCTATATGAAATAAGTGGAAAGGAAGAAATTACTTAGGAACAAAAATTAGCTATATGCCTAAAGTATCTGTCGTAGGTATTTTTGGAATCATACAAATGAGCTAGTAAAAGCTAAGTGGACAAGGCCTAGCCCATAGCTCAAAGCATGCTTTCTTAACGATCAATCTAAGGAGATCCATTCAGTTTTCTATTTTTATAGGAATCCACTATTATCCATTATGTAATCCTAATCAATCCATGATCATTATCTATAACTGATTTACATTCCAACTATAACACCCCAACCTTTATAAAAGGGGATGAAATCATTGGTTAAGAGAAAATCAATTAACAAATACAAATACTTAGCAAAAAGACTAAGAAATAAAATAATTGTGGATGTAAAGCATTGCACTTGACTGAACCATATTAAAAACTCTTGGTGTCTCCCTGTTCTTCCTTTCTCTCTCTCTCTCTCTCTCTCTCTCTCTTTTTACATTCAATCTATAGTTTAGGTTTTCTAAACTTTTTGGTTGACCAAATTTGCATATCAATATTTTGGCAGTAGAAGGAGGGCCTTAAATTGCAGTCTCCTTAATTTTTTGTTTGATTGTGATGGCTAAAGAAAGAACCACCAGGAGTTTAGATGTTTCAGTTCACCAACCTGATGATCACATGGAACAACAAAGGGACCTAGTTCTTTCTATAGTCGGCACTTCCACCATCCCCACCATAGGTGTTGCCACTGACATGCCCCCAACGGCCCCTTGCTAGCCTACTATTATGGTTCCTAAGGCTGATAGAGTACAAGCATGGCACCAACGTTAGGAAGCACTTGAGAGCGCAGTGAGAGAGTTAGCTGAGGCAGTTAGGGTGCTGACTTAGGCATAAACCTAGGGCACGCATAAGCAAGTTGAAGTTACTGTGCCTAAAAAAGTACTCCAATAACCACAGAAAAGAGCTCGAAAGGAGAGGCCAATCAAGGAAGAACTTCAATGTGATCATTCAATTCGCTCTTCTAACTTATGGCCAAGATCGAAGGTCTCCTAAGCTCACGAGGATGATAATGGAGATAATTAGCAACATGGGGGTTCACGTCAAGATAAAGGCTCAAACAAGACCAGTCAGGGACATGTTTCAAATCAATACTCACCGGGTCATAAGCAAAGAAGGCATAGAATGTCAAATCACCACTCCCACGACCAAGGAAATACCATATTCATGATTTTGTAATGTTATTAAGATATTTTAGATATTAATGAAAGCACCCAAGTTTTTCCTTAAATCCTTATGTCTATGTTTACTAAGTTTTGATAAATTTTTAGCAAAGTATTATACAAGAAGCAAGCCACTATCATTGTTGATAAAGTTATGGTGTGCTAGCTGAGGCGCATCTGTGCAACCTACCTAGGCACTCAACTCATACTAGCTGAGGCGCATCCATGTGACCTACTGGGTACTCAGCTCATGCTTGTTAAGGCACATCCATGTGACCTATTGGGCACTCAACTTGTGCTAGCTAAGGCGCATTCATGTGACCTATTAGGCACTTGACTCATGCTAGCTAATTTGCATTCTTACGACCTACTGGGCATTCAGCTTGACATATTTATGAAGTCATGGTTTGCTAGCTAAGCACATTCATGCAACTTACTGGCATTCAACTTGACATATTTACAAAGTCATGGTTTGCTAGCTGAAGCGCATTCACGTCAATATTTTAAATTATCGTCTACAACCTATCGAGCATTCAACTTATCAAAAACCTCGTTCATCGAGGTAAATGTACATATGAACATTCTAAAGATGAAACTCAAAATTACAAAAGTCTAAATGAAGGCATGGCAGAACACAATCACTAGCTTTTACCAGCAAACTACAGCTCCTAATCCTCATATCACATTGAGAGATGGGGGCTAATGTTGTAGATATTTTTGGAACCATACAAATGGGCTAGTAAAAGCTTGATGGACAAGGCTTAGCCCACAGCTTAAAGCATACTGTCTCAATGATCAATCTAGATCTATTCAGTTTCCTATTTTAACAAAAATCTGTTATTATCCATTATGTAATCCAAATCAATTCATGATCCTTATCTGTAATTGATTTACATTGAAACTGTAACACCCCAACCATTATAAAAAGGGATAAAATCATTGTACATGAGAGAATCAATTAGCAAATACAAATATTCACCAAAAAGACTGAGAAATAAAATAACCATGGATGTAAAGTATTACACTCGATCAAACCATATTAAAAAATCTTGGTGTCTCCCTGTTCTTCCTCTCTCGCTTTTTTTACATTCAATCTGTAGTTTAGAGTTTCTAGACTTTTTGGTTGACCGAATTCACACATCAACAATATCCACACTTCTTGGGTAAGAAATCTATGTTTTCTTGATGTAAAAGTTAGAATAATAAGGACAACAAAACAACATTGCCTAAATTGGACGGAAAGATAAGGAAATATTTGATAACAAGAAATAAGAACTCTTATGTGATATACATGTTGATTGCTTAAAGAATTATAATGGACAATTCATGGAGTAATTGTCTAAAGGGGAGAATTTGCAACAACCCCTAAGGATAGGTTAAACTAAGACAAGCTAAACTAGTATAGAATGAGTTAAAGTAAATTTTAGAACTCAAAATCTGGGCTAAATTGGAACCACTTGACAGGTTGGACTAGGGTTTTGAGCATGGTATAGCCTTGAAACCCAAGCCAACTTGGTTGATTGGGTCCTAAAGGTGGTTTATCGATTAATATAATCCCACAAGTTCGATCGATTTGACCGCCGCCAACAAGCCTATATAAAGAACAACCCTTGTGACATTTTCTATAACCCTTATTTGTACTTGAGTAACTCCTAGAGAGAGTTGCTTAACTAAAATGGGTTCTTGTTTAAGGTCTTCAAGAGTGTGAACCTAAGGTAAAGTTTTTGTTCTAAAAATATCAAATTCATTCCTTAAGTTCTATGTTTTCATTAAGGTTTTGCTTTTTCCTTGATTGTTGTAGTTTTTCCAGTAATCCAAGGCAAAGATTAAAACTAGGGCAAAGGTTCCAAGGTTAAGTTTAAGATAATTCTCTCCTACCAAAGTGAGTGTAATTTTTTGCTTTTTTGGCTTCATCTTATTTATTAAAATTATTATTTTTCTAAATTAGTCAACATTATTTTCTACTTGCTATGATAATTAGAAGAAGAAGGTAACTTTCTTAAACCTAATAATTAAATAGAAGTATGGAATAAGATAAGAAAAGTCCAATAAATCATAAAAGTGTAAGATAAGTAAACTAGATCAAAGAAAAGTTAAAGGATAATGATGTTTGCTAATTGATGCCAAAAAAATGTGCATTGGAAGACCTATTTGCACTTGGAGATATACAATTATTTTATCATGTATCAACAAACTACCTATGATCCATGTGAGGTGTAAAAAGGCATAAACTTAAGGAACTTTATTAAAGACATTGCTCTTGCCAATGACCCATTGTGTTAGTATAATTTACTTGTTTGTCTTACAGAGTCAAAAAGGATTAAAGACCCTTTGCATGATAGAAATGTGATTATTATATGATATCAAGAATTACAAGATCATACAATATGAAATATTTTTTTTGTCTACAAGATCAAAAAGGATTAAAGACTTCGTGCATTGACACCTCTATGATTATGATTTGACATCAACCAAATGCATGATTACATGATATCAAGATTTGAAAAGTAATGAATAAAAGGATTAATGCATGTGATTTTATATATATATATGTACACTTTTATGTGCAGATGTTATACAAGATTTATGATCAAAAGGATTTTTAACTCCAAGGGGCTAGAAACCCACATTTCATTGAGCATCATGGTTGTACTCACCCTTTTTTGTTATATTTTCCAAACACTCAGCATTTGGAGGATCCTGATTAGGTAGGATCCACTCCTACTCATTAGAGGTGGAAAGTATGTTCAATATGTAGGTTAGAGCTAGGAGGTAGCTAGGTCGATCATGTCATTCTATGAGTCATGTTTAGAAAACTATTATTTTCAATTTACACTTATTTTCATTTGCATATGACTTTAGTTTTATTATGAATCTAAAGTGCATAGAATGTTATTGAAATTTTATTTAAGTATTATTTAAAGGATTTTTTATTGCACATAAGTTATAAGCCATAGGTTCGTGGGTCACCCCTCTGTGATCCATGCCAATCATGTTCCCTGGAAATGAGGATGTGACATAGAGCCATCTTTTAGATAAAGAAATTGGCAAATAATGTACTGTAGTACCTTCTTATCTTGATTGAGCATCTAATGTTTGATTTGAGAGGAAGTACTTTGGCTGTTGGAGACCATTTTGGCCCATTCATCAACATTGTAAGCATTAAAATTCAACTTGCCCTTCTTTGGAGTAATACAAAAACCATCATTTAGAATCTTTAAAATTTATTAAGCAATTCAATAGGGAAAGTGATTTCTTTTCCCATTCACAAAGATCACAATACTTGAATCAATTCTCTCCAAGTTGATGTTGGCATAGAACAACTGAGTGTACCTATTGTGCATCATCAGGCTTGAGCAATTTCTCCCATCCTTGTTTCTTCAACCAAGTAACACATTTGAGTTGCTCTTTCTCAAATGACTCCAAGTCCACAATATGGTGAGTCACACATTTCCTCTTGTAAATTTGATTAGTGTATTGGGTTTTAGCTTCAAGATTTCTAAAGAATGGGTTGGAGAAAGATAAGATTTTGGTTTGGGAAGCCATGGGTAAGTGATTAAGTAAGGATTGAATGGGATATTAGCATGGGTTTTGTAGAAAAGGTTAGGGTTTAATGGATTGGGAAAAAGAATGAAATCTGAAGAGGGCTTTTGTGGTGAAAGAGATTTAAGAGAGGTTTCTTGCACAAATTTGTTCAAAGGATATGGAAATTGGTCTAGGTTGGTTTGATGACCAGAGTTGCTAGTATGTTGCCCAAAAATAATGAAAAGAAGCAACAAGAAAATGAAGAAGAAGATGAACATTGTTTACTTTTGAAAAAGTTTTCACTAAAAAGGCAAATGAGCTTTTTGATCCTTTTTGAAATAAGATGTTAACCTTAAAGAGTTTTTAAACCCCAAAAGAGCTTTTATTAGTTTTGAATGTTGAAAAACAACTGAAAAGTTCAATGTT
>JANHAO010005558.1:0-22456 GCA_026873985.1 Saraca asoca | reverse complement strand
CTTTATTTATTTATCTTTAATATAATAAAAAAATTAAATTCGTTTGGTACTATCCCCTGTTCTAGCATTCAAAAAGAAAAATAGCTCCCATTTGACTAAGTCAAGTAATTTATTGCATCGACCGATGTTACATAATAAGAGGAATTTTCTTTAATTAAATAAATCTCAATCCACTCATGAAAATAATACATTCTCTGACAAAAAGTACAAGATAAGATTAATTTTTTTTTAATATATAGGTTAGATTCTTCCTCTGCGTCCTGCTTGCTGCTTCTTCCTTCAGCTCACTATTTTCTCTGCTCACTGCTTCCTCTGTGAGAGCAAGAAGCAGCAGCCATAGCTCTTTTAAAAAAATGAAATAAAAAAGAAAAAAATTAAAAAGCTTTAGCAAAAAAATTTATAAAAATTAAAAAAGTTAGAAAAATAAAAAAGTCAAGAAATTTTTTGTTATTTTTTATTAAAATTATAGTCAATATATAATATAATTAATTGTGGCATATTATTTAATTATTTTACATAAATTTTATTTCTTTCTTTTTTATTTTTTAAATTTTTAGAAAATTTTTTTCTTGTTTTATTTTATTTTTTATTAAAATAAAAAAATTAACAAGGAGTATTTTGATATTTCCTCAAACATCAAGAGGGAAAATAATAATTCTTCAAACTTCAAGGAGAAAATGATAATAGCTCTAATAGTAAGGGGTATTTTGATGTTTCCTCAAACATCAAGGGGAAAATGATGATTCTTCAAATGTTAAGGGGAAAAAATGATAATAACTCTATATATATATATATATATGTGTGTGTGTGTGTGTGTGTGTGTTTTACTTATATGGCCACAGTCAAAGTGGAAAAAGTCAAAAAAAACAACTCTTAATTATATGAGTTGCAAGTAAATAATCACTAAACCCAAAATTAAACCCTAATTATTTTATTTTGCCATTGATTTTTTTGTTGGCCTTGAAATAGAGTTAGGAATGAACGAAGCTAACTCGTAAACCACTTGTAATTCAACTTGAAAATTGGTTCGATAGATTGGATTCATGAACCAAATGAGTTAAATATGAAAGATTGGCTTATTTACTAAATTAACCAAACTCAATTTATAATTAGTTTGCCTTCTTTGATTCATGAACAAACTAGATAAATTAATTATATTTATAAATATTTTTTAATAATATTTATAAAATAAATTATGATATTAAATATTATATTATATATTATGTAGTATTTTTTAATAAATTTGAATAGAATTTTTTATATAATTTTATATTAAATAAACTAAATGAGTTGAGCTAATGAACTAATAATATAAGTTAGTTTGATTTATTTTGATTTAGATTTATTTACTTGAGATTTTGATTCATTTGATTATATCAAATGAGTTATTGAGTTAAGTCGAATGATTCGCAAACTTTATTCAAATCTAATTCAAATAAAAAAAAATTGATTTATTTAAATATGAGTCAAGTTTCAAATTAAACCAAATTCATTTGAGTTGAATTGAACTAATTTACAACTTAACTCAACATGACTTGTATCCACCTCTACCTTTAAATTGCAAAATCATTCCTATAAACATTTTTTGGTTTCTTTGAATATTAAGGCTTGAAACAGATAAAGAATAAAAAAAATGAAATACAACAAAGATAAATAATTTATTTTATGCCTTCATAAACAACACATTTGCAACATAAACATCCACCCAATAAGTTTCATTTTTTAAAAACGGTTATTGGATGAAATGAGCTAATTGCATCATTGGAACCAGGAAAAGGATAAAATTATTCAAATTAAAAATAGGAGGATGAAATTGTAATTCTATGTGATATTGGAGGCTAAGAAGTATATTTAAGCCATTAAACAAAATTTTTACTTTTTCTTAAAAAAATGTGAAAATTATCTGTTAAGTTCAAAACTCGTAACCTGGGCCTACTTAATGTTAGTTTGGGCCAGGCCATGCAATTTTGGGATTTACAAAAAACCTCGACTTCGGCTAAATTTTCTTAGTTCATTTGCCCAAGGGGCGGATGGATTTTTTTTTAAAGGTCAATTTCCTAGGATATTTTAGGTGCAATATAACGACTTTTTAATATATATAAAAAGCTTAGCCAAAATTCTAAAATAATTAAGAAATTAATTAAGACAGCTAAACATAATAAACTATCATAAAAATGTGAAACCGTGTGCACATCATGGTTGGAACTTGACATTTAACAAATTCATTTGATTTAATCTAAATGAATATTCAAAAATATTAATGACAACAAGATTCATCAACTCCATTAGTTGACTTATTATATGCACTCCAAAGATAAATTGTATGTTCCACATGGAACCCCTTGTAAGCCAAGTGGTTGAAGAGTAGCTTGGAAATGTATCATAACGCGTACATTACAAATTCAATTCTTATAAATTATAAAAATTATCTTTTAAGAATAAATTATCAGAAATTTTCCAATGAATCCTTTTAAATTGAACATAAATGACACTTGTCTTTTGACTCATAAAAAAAAAAAAGAATTAGTCAAAACGTCTTTAAGTTGGCCTGTGACCAGAAATAGAAGGAGGGGATCAGCGAAAATTTTAAGAACTATTTGATAACTGTTTTTAAAAATAGTTTTCTATTTTTAAACTTGTTTTATAAAATTATTTTTAAAAATAGTTTTAAAAATTTTATTCTGAAATTCTATTTTAAAAATTATTTTTAAAAATAACTCTGAACAGTTTTTAAAAATAGAAAAACAGAACAAGTTTCCAAACAGACCCTTAATATCCTCCTGTATATGTAATAGTTTTAAATTTTCTTTTAAAAAATTTAAAAATTATATATAGTTTACAAAATTTTTATAATTAAATATTTCAAATTAAAAATTCTGAATTTGTCATTCCTTAGCGCACTACCTAACCACTTAAACAAAAGGAATTTCTAGATTAATTTTCTAGGTAGGAAAAAAAAAGAGAAAATAAAGAAAACGTGTTTCTAGACTGTAGTGTCCCCTCAATATCCTGAAGTAGTTGGAAGCTAAACATGTTTATGCTGATGTATGTTATGATTAGGAATGCAATTATGAATTTAAGGGATACTTAAATATACATGAATTTTTTTTTATTTACCTTTGTGTGTCCGAATAAGATTTGATTCTTAAAAAAGAATAAGATATATTTTAAAAGGTAAAATAAATCATTATTGTAATTGATAAGAAAATCAAATATTTTAATAAATAATAAAAAAATTTAAAAATAATTTTAAATTTATAATTATCTATTTTTTTCGTTAACAACTATGATTTATATTATTCGTTAAAGTGTCTATCACATTACAAAGTCAAATCCGACTAGGATGAAAGCAAATCAAGAGTTTAGCTGGTTAAATTAGAAATAAACAATCAATAATTGAAATGTTTTCGTTGATGTTTCGTATCAAGATCATAGCCATAAGAGATATACTTAACCTGATTGAAATTTGACACTCACTTTGTCAAACTGCACGAGGATTAGGTTTAAGACTTAATTAAAGTAAATAATGCAACTGATAGCTAAGTTTCGAATTCGACTTAGCTTCTGTATATCATCGTGGAAATGTTTGTTTTCTCTCTATAACTCTACTTTGAATAAAAGTTACATGTTATGGAGTTATCATTCAAATGGTCCCATCCATTTTGATTTAAATTATTAAAACTGTGAAGAATTTTACCAAATCTACAAAAATATTTGATCACAAATATTTTTTAATACTTAATAAAAAATAATTCTAATTTTATAAGGATAGTTTTATGAAAAGTTTAAACCCCTAAGAGATTGAATGTATTCATTGTCAAATCATTAAATTTGCTTTCACATTTGTTTTTTTTTTTTACTTTGAAATTTAAAAATGAGTGATTTAATGGTAAAAATATCCAATCTCCAGTAAGAACTTAAATTTTTCATAAAATTACCATTTTATAATAGGAAAGATATAAATTATCTCACTTAACTTTAAGATAATTACATTCAAACATATTTATTTAACTTCAAGATAGTTATATTTAATACTCATCATCTATCTTATAAATGATTTAAAGGAGCAAACATATTTAGGGTTAATATAAAATTTTATAGAAAAATTAAATATAATATAAAGGCTTTGTGACTTAAATTCAAGAGCAATTCAACTTAAATGTTATTTTTCGATTTTCCTCATTTTTATAGATATTTTGATAATTTTGATATTATTTATTTATTTAATGTGAGTAGAAAAATTCATTGTTGAGATTCTTATATTTTTATCTTTACGTCAATATAATATAATATTTAAATTCCTCTTAAAATTATGTAAAAAGATCTTATATGAATGTAATATATTATTTATTCAAAATTAAAATGATTGATTGTAATAATTAATAATTTATAAATATTAAATATAATTACTAAAAAATAAATGATCTAATTTTCCTTTTTCCTTTTATAATTAACCAATGAGTGATGGCTACGAAAACATTTAACATTAATCACAAAAATTAATTTATTTGCTATTGTCATTTAAATAAATAATTTCAATAGTTTTATCATATATTATTTAAGTGAAATAAGATAATTATGAGATAATTATACCTAAAGCACATGGTACTTTAAGGTTGTCGGGTTCCAATTTCGTCCTTGATCATGTGTGTCTCTGATATGCCTTTCAAAAAGCTGAAACCATAGTACAAATGCTATCGTGTCAAGATAAACTTAAGATCATTTGCGAATTTTATAATATCAGGAATTATGATTACATTTTCCCAATGTTACATCTTTTCATTTTCAATGAATTTTTCTCTTTCATAATTTGCTTTTTATACGTTGTCACATCTCAGATGAAATAAATAAATAAGAAAAAAAATATATTATCTCCTCAATTTTTATCAATTGTATTTAATACTTATAATTATTAATTTTTATAATATTTTAAAAAATATTTATAAATAATAAATCGTATCTAACATTTATCTTATAAAAAATTTGAAGAAAAAATATACTTAATTTTATATAAAATTTTGTGTAAAAATCAAATATAATAGGAAGATATCATAATTTAAATTTAAAAATAATTTAATTTATATATTATTTTTTTCAATTTTCTTTAGTTTTAAGATGATTTGCTTGTCTAATATAAATAGAAAGTACATTATTGCAATACTTGCAATATTATCTTCTCGATGATATAATATAATAATTAAATTTCTTTTAAAATTATGTAAAAAAAATTTTATATAAAGATAATTTGCCATTTATGAATAGTTTTAGGAGGTGATAGCAAAAGTTCATAATTGGGTTATTAAATACAATTTTTTAAAATTGAAGAAAATAATTTATATTTTTTCCCATAAATATTAATACTTAAAAATATCTTATATATAATGCACCGTGTATGGAGAATAAATTAACGATGAAGGAATATATTACTATATATACTAATAAAAAGTAGAGAGGGGGCTTGAAGGGAAACTTCATCTGATTTATTCGTTTTGCTCGGTCAATGAAGTTAGGAAATCGTTAAGTCATCAACAAGAATTTTGGGGACATTTGCACTGTATATGAATGTGTGGCACTTCCATACACCTTTTTTAGGATTTCGTTCACATGGACTCAATTATTTTATAGATATGAAGAAATATCTTATTATAAATATCTGAAATTGGAAAATAATAATCATTTTACAAGTAAAAAAAAAAGGTAGATCCTAAACTTCTCAACTTTGCCTTATATTATATTTCACCGACTCCTCATATATTAAATTTGAATATTTTTATTAGTGAGTTTAAAAAATTAGATGATATATAAATTATTTTCATATATTTTTCAGAATCTTATCCACACAGATGTGATATATAGAACTAAAAAAATGTCACATTGTAAATTCCTGAAAACGAAAAAGAATAATATTTTAACAAGAGTAAAAAAAAATAAGAGTCTAAATTTTTTTAAATTGATTTAATTAATAAAATTTATTATATTTAATTATTTATATCTTATGTTTGATTTTTACTATAAAAAAATTAATTACTGCAAGCTATGAATATCATTCCAAATATTTAAAATAGCTGATGAAATGTTATGATTACGGTATAATGACATGAAAGATATTTTGCGGCAAAATAAACATCAGTAAGAAATGATCATCTAGAACTTCACTCATATGTCGACAGGATCAAGTATAATATTAATAGGAAAAATAACACCGGGGAGGAAAATGTGTCTTGATTTGATATTATATTGTATAAGATAATCTTTTGGCACCACATGCTACATGCTACATATGTATGCCGACATGGTTGACACATGGAAGGACCAAAGTTTCCAATTGCAGATGTGAAATAAATTCAGTTTAATATATATCACATATCACGTGGCTTATTAATTAAGGCTTCTCACACACAAATATGTTTGCATAGGCGGTTTGGTTAAAAAAAAATGGTGTAGTAGATTAATATTCAAAAAAATTAAAGGTTGAACGTTTTATTCATCATTTTAAATTATTATTTACAATCAAATTATTGTTATTATGATAATTTTTATAATCATAATTTTTTATAATTTTATATATGTTATAACATTTAACAATCACATTTGCTTGTAACCCAATTCACAATAAACTTAAACTTTGATTAGTTGATTGACTATTAAAAGTAGACCAACTAAGGTAATGTTATAAATGAACGAATGGTCAATAATACGATGCATAAATCTAAGTCCTCACAAGAAAATATGTCACATGAAAGCATTAATATGAAGTTGGACAAAGTTGTGATTAAGAAATAAGAGCCTTTAAATGATAGACTTTATCCATAACTCGATTATTAAATGAAATAATTGCTCAATGGTTCCACATAAGTCAATGCACTCAAAGGTAGAACGAGAATCTTGCTTACGTCAAGAATACGTCATAAATATATGTATGTCTCCTATTCATTTAAAAGTATAATAAATAGTATGATCAATAATTATATAAATCCTAATTATCTTATCTATAAACTCACTTTCACTATTAATATTGAAATCTCGTTTTTAGAATTAATTTCAACGTTGAAATATATTTGATAGATTCTTTTCATCATGCACGATTGACATTGTTCGTTATGCATATTGCTTCTCTATCACTTATGTTTTCTCTTAATTAATTTGTTTTAGTAGAAAATTTTCAATTCGTATTTTAATTTGATTTTACTTTTTACTACGTAATTAGCATCATAATTTTAACCTTATTTATATACATTGCGGCATCCTATAAGCTTGTTTCATAATTACAAACAATTGAATGACCTAATTTTCCTATAACAACTGAACTATGGTTAGGTTGATACATTTCTTAATTTGTATGCTGGATAGCGATAAATAATTGAATTTTAAGATTATTATTAACTGAATCTTAATCCAATTTATTGTATAGTCATAAAGTCTTCGTCTTGGCATATTAAATGCCAATAAAAAGCATATACACTCCTCAAATATATTCTAGAATACATATTGAGTAGGTTTAAATCTAATTATCACTATCACAAATTTCAAACTAAAGAGAGTTAGAAAAATCGGAATTTATTAAAATGAAAAGGAAACTATAACAATATGTATACATGTTAATCGATGAGCTGTGTACGGAGGACTTGGAATTGTAGAAGATGACATGAGATGATGTTTGCCTCTGCGTCGTTTTCATTAAGACAACGATAGAAGATTTTTTGTTGGAGGCTCCCCATTGGTTGGTGAGGCCCCCCCATCGCTGGCCCACCCCCACGTTTTCATGCAACAAATCAGGGGTTTCTCAGTCAGATGCAAGCATTCCATCTTCCATTTTCCTTCCTCTCTCTCTTGTTGGATGTCAATTCTTTTCTTTAAAGTTTATATTTTAGCCTATATCAACATAAATAATTTGTAATTTTTTACTAAGGATTTTGAGAAAAGTTTCTAATATGTATTATATTTTCATAAAATCTTATAATTAAATGAATATTAATTTGTCAAAATAAAAATAATAATAATAAAATGAATATTTTTAATACTAAAATAATATTATAAATTTTTTTTTTCAAAATTATGAGTCCCATTATACCAAATTAAGAGGAGGGAATTCAAATCTTCTTTCTATTATTGTGAATGACATAGATAGTGCTGTATCTTTCTTTGCATATTACAAATCACTTTCTCAACCTTTTCAATTTTTTTTCCTTTCCCCACAAGAAAATTAATAATGAAAATTATTGAACATAAAGAAAAGCCGAACCATAAAAGTGAGATTAAGTTGATTGCAAGCATGAAATTTCAATGAAAGCTTTGGTTTGAACAGAAAAGGAATACGTGTAATATTTATGACAATCATGCCTAATAAGGACACAAAAGCTCACATGAAGCATTAGCAAGCTTCCTTCTCTTCCAATAGCCGATACCCTAATTGTTATCCCACTCCCCTGCCAGCTCTACCTTACTTGCTGCCCACTATCTATCTATGTAATTCTTGCTTCAAAATCTCTCTCTTCATAAATGCACAATACATTCCCATATAGACTGTAAAATCCACAAAATTGTAAATCATAATTTAAAAAAAGAAATAAGTTTGAAATGTTTTTAGGAAAGTTAACACTTGCATTTGTTTTTTTGCTTTCCATCTCCTATGATCTAATCCCTTTAGATATAATTTATGATGCACCGACACTTCATATAGCAGTTATGTTTATGTGTCAAAAACGTTTCCGATACCGACATTCATCGATATCGATATAAAATGTGTCGTGGTCATATCTGTAATTTTAAAAAATTCAGACACTCATTCTCTATTTCGACACGCATGTCAAGTTCGATTTTGGGGCCGTGTCCGTAATTTCAAAAAATTCAGACACGCATTCTCTGTTTCAACACGCGTGTCAAGCTCGATTTTTAATTTATTATTTATTATATCATATTATTTAATATTATGAGTACTTATTTTTATATGAAAAAATAATAATTACAATACTTATTTATAAATAAGTATAATATTTTTTAATATTTATAAATATATTTTTATATTTTTATTATTTACACTTATCACTCACGTGTCGATATCCTATATTTTTTGAAAATATCATATCCCCGTGTCTGTGTCCATATAATACTAAACAATCCCTGTACAAAAAGGGGAAATCAAGTTTTTCTTTTTTGGCGGTAAGGTGGTATTGGGATCAATTTACACGTTGACTACTTTAGGATATGAATTATAAAGAAAGATCATTTAAAGTTAACTTTAAGAAATTTTGTAAAAAAAAAATAGCAATTAGATGATCTCAAGAAGTGATTCTTGCAATTTCTGAGAAATTATAATTGACAACAGGAGCCCAAGTTTAGATTTATCCTCTGGTCACTAAGAGTGCGTTTTGTATGGTGACGAAACAATATAAAATAATTTATTTTGAAAGAATTGTTTGTAAGTAAATTTATTTTATTTTTGGTAATAAATTAATTTTACTAGTTCGGATAGTATATTAAAAATTCATTTTATAATGTAAAAAATCATGATTAAAAAAAATATTATAAATAAGTTATGATCTAATTATAATTTTGGGACATAATTGAAATATCTCCTGAAGCCTTAATCCACGCGTGCCAAGAAGTATGACCAAAATCAAGTATAATCCTTACAATTAACTTTACACCGTAAAAAGGCAATGTCAATTATTGAGGCTGTACGAGAAAAATCATAAACTACTTTCGTTACCTTCAATATTCATAATTATTAATTTTTATAATTATAAGTCAAATCTATTCATAAATAAAAAATTATACTCAATTTATTTTGTGAGTGATTTAACATAAAATTTTATGAAAAAAATCAAATATAATATATAAATTTTGTGGTTCAAATTTAAAAACGATTCAATTTATATATTATTTTTAAATTTTTTTTATTTTTAAAATATTTTAATTATTTTGATATGATTCATTTGTTCATTATAACTAAAAAAGTATATAATTATAATCCTTATTTTTTTTATTTTCACATCGATATAATATGATATTTAATTTTTTTTTTTAAATTATGAGAAAATATTATATATAAATGTAATTTATCATTCATAAATATATTTAAAATAATTGTAAAAATTAATAGTTATAAATATTAAATGTAACTATATCAAAATAAAAAAAAAGGGTAATTTGTAATTTTTTCAACTTATATTTGTACCCTTTCTATGGGTGTAAGATTAAAAATAAACTTACCTGGTCTATGGGAATCTAGAGACAGCTTGAGGAAGGTACATGCATGAAGACATGAATACAAGAGTAGTGTCTAAACATCCTTATTTTGTACAAAAATGTCAGAAACAACTTCAGAAAGAGAGAGCACATAGTTTTTAACAGCTCATCCTGAGGAATTTTGGGCTTAAAACACGTGATGCCTAGGTTTCTTTGCACACAAGATTGAGGGGCTGCCGAGAAACTGATCATTGTTGCTGTCATATATATAGTTTGTAATTATGAGCTTGTTTACTCTTTTTAATATTCCCGAAATACACACTTGCCAGAGGCATCTTATGCACTGATTCAGGGAATTTTTCATGTGCAATTCATCAACTTGATCAATGGCTACTGCTCAATCAGATTCCAGTCTCTTGTTTAATAATACCACACATCAATTTTATCTTAAATATTGAAAATCAAATATTTTTGCTAAACTCACATACATAAACATATCATTTTTCTAAATCGAATACACAAAAAAATTTAAATTACTAATTATATCATGTGATGCAGTTGCAGTGCATTGTAATTCGTATTTTTAACCTAAAAACATGCTTTGACATATTCTGTTTAAGATGAAATTTACAATTAATTACAATTTTTTTTGTCAAATTTGAATGTACAGTGAAACACGCCGCAGAACAAGAACTTGTGATTGACACAATGAAGCTGCAAGTTACTGCTATTTTACTCGGATTTGCTGTAACATAAATGAGAAAGCAAGAAATTTAAAAGTGCGCGCGAGACAATTATGTTTTGCTGTACTTGAAAATTTCAAATCCAAACAGTCATATATACCTTTGTGGGATGCATTAAGCACACAACTTTTTAAATTCCATTGCTGGAAAAAAAAAATAATGCACCATTTTCTTGGGAATCAACGCTCACCCTCTTGGTGGGATGTCACACAGCTACATATTCCACAGCATAAAATATTTAGGGAAGAAATACTCAAGGATTTAAAATAAGTGTGAAATCTAGTTTTTGTTCCTCTACATAAAAAATAATAACATATTTAACTTATTTTAGTATCATCAGTCCATACATTAATCTCTCGTCGAGAATTTCTCCGTTGAGGAATATTACTAACTTGAACTATTAGTATATATTAAGTTGAAAAATGTTGATGAACCCACTACTTTTTTTTTTTTTTGGACTTGGGAATATATAAACAAACAGGAATACATGAATAATTAATTAGTACTAGGAAGGATCCAACTTATACAATATGAATAAAACCCAAAATTTGATTAATCATATACAGAATCGAACATGGAAACAGGAATCAGTGAAAGAAGAAAAAAGAAAAACAAACCCACTAATATAACAAAAGAATACAGATGTACATAGACATGAAGTTTTTCTCTGGTATGATCTATGAATGAAAACCTACTCAGAAAAAGCTTGGATATCATAAATCTATACAGTATATGTGTGTCCAAGAACTTTCCTTCCTACAATCAGTATAGAAAAACCACTGTTTATGATCAGATCATATATGTAATAAAATTCTCCTAAGATTTAGAAAAAAAAGAAGATGATATCAATATATATGGCAAACTGGCTTTAATATTCTCTTCATTGTTGTTATCTTCTTCTGTTCATCAGCAGCCATCCCACAAGCAATCCAAACCGACTGAGATTGCAGCTTCAAGATCTTCATACAAAGCGTTATTCCCTCCCATAATTTCTTGCTTGGAAACGACGGACGAAGAATCCGTGTTTCTGTCGTTACTCAATCCGGTATCCTGAGAAACACTAAACTGGTTAGAGAACTGCTCCGCCTTGCACTGCTTCTTCAATCCAGCTTTGTACCCGAAGCCGCATCCGGCCGCGGTGGCAGCAGTAGGCATTGAGTTATTTCTTCCTTGGTGCATATAATCCGGAACCAGCGCATTCTGGTGGAAGGAGAAATATTGATTCTGCGAGATTCCTGTTTGGTCGGCGGTGTAGTTATGGTTTGCTTCCGGATTAATCTCATAAGTTCTGGGGTGATCTTCGGGCTTTATCAATGGCTGACGATTGTTGTTGACGGAGAAGTTGGGAAGATAATAGCCGTCTGATGATGGGTTGGTGACCTTGGAATCATCGCCACTGTAGTTTGCTTTAATGGTGTTGCCGTAACTGGGATGAGGGTCCATGAGAGGTGGGAATGAGGAGCAATCCAGCAGATCATCACCCAGAGAGTTCATCCTCAGGAGGCCAGGGATATTTGGGGTTTTCTTGATTTCAGTGTTCTTGTGGAAAACCTTGCAAACAACCCATTCATCCTGCAAATGATGTACAAATGAAAAAGGCAAATAGGAAATGAAGAAACTGTTAGATTCTTGCACAATTAAACTAAAATAAAGCAAAATTAAAGCTATGTGATTAAAGGACCACATGAAAGAAACTCTCAAACCAACAAAAAAAAGCCACTTTTCATAAAGTTAACAGAAGATAAAAGGAGAAAAATCCATGATTTAATTCTCAATCTTCATCATTGAGGAGAATCAAGGAAAAAAATGGAAAATTGAGCCAAAAAAAAAAAAAAAAAGGTCTTGAAAGAATTGCTTTTCCATACCTTCGCAGCTTTAGGGAGATTGTAGGAAGCAAATTTGCCTTCCAATCTGAATTCATGCATAACCCAATTGGTTTTCTCTCCTTTTGGAGCCCTCCCTCTGTAGAACACAAGAGTTTTCTTCATGCCAACAAGATTTCCTTTCCCTTTGTAAATCTCTTTATCTTTTCCTGTTGCCTTCCAGTACCCAGATTCTGTTGCTCTATTTGTTCTCATCCCAGTTGGATACTTTCTATCTCTTTGGCAGAAAAAATACCACTCTTTCTCTCCCATCTTTGCTTTCTCTGCACAACCATTTTCATATATCTCAAATCTATATAAGAATAGTCAGACCTAATTAATATTCATCCAAAATTACAAAAAAGGAAAAAAAAAATCATGATCAAATACCTTAACAGAAATGGCTTATTTGGTACGGCGGTGAAAAATCAATGACAGAAGCTACAGCCGAAGTTTCACCGCCATACCAGACAAGCACAAAGTAGGATTTGAAGAGAGAGAGAGAGAGAGAGAGAGAGAGAGGAGACTTACTGGGTAAATCCCAAGGCTCACACTTGTTCAAATCAGCTTCTCCAATAGCAGTTGCACTGAAACTGCTATTCAAAACCTTCTCAATTAGATAAAAAGTGATGATTTCTTCATCTGTTGGGTGAAATCTGAAACCAGGAGGCAAATCCAGTGCTTCTTCTCCTTTGTTCACAACGACAGGCTCCTCCATGAATCAAATTCAAACAATTCTCTGTTTAGATGTTAAAAAAAAAAAAAAAGATGATATGGGTTTGATAGACAAATAGAAAACAAACCCAGTTTTTCAAATCCCCAATAGAAAAGATATATCTCTTCTATTATGAAAAAGATCAGAAGAACAAAATACAGAAGAATTACAGAGCAACAAAGAAGAAGAAGAAGAAGAAGAAGAAGAAGAAGCTAGCTAGAGCTATACACTGAGAGAATCAAATGAGAATCCTCAGAAGAACAAGAAGAAGAGAGGTTTTAAGAAAGTAGAACAAGGAAAAAATGGTGGGTTTATATAGAAGGAGAGCTGAGAGAAAGTTCGTGAAGCTGCGTAGTGGGCAAGGAACTTACCAAGGAAGCCTCCAATTAGGCTTAATACGTGTATTTTATTTTTATATGACGTATGGTATTACCTGGCTGGTTTCTTTGATACATCTAACCCCTTTGAAAACAAATGAGTGAAAAAAAAAAAACAGAAAAAGAAAAAACATAGGTAGAAAAGAGAAAAAAAAAAAAGAAAAAAAATTCCCTCTAGGCTTTGTGGACCCCATATTTCAATTCAAGCCCCCACTTTTTTTTGTTTGCTTGTTCAATTTTTTTAATATCAAAGAAAATAACTCTATCCTCTCTCCTCAACTTACCATTTGAACATTTTTACTGCACGCTTGGTTTAGTCATCTACTTAGAAATGGTCACAACAGTCAGAGTTGATCTGTTATCTGTTAATAAAGCGTTTTGAGTTTTTTAAAATTGTCGATAAGAATTTGATGGGGCGTAGGAAATCTTACTACCACATATTGAGGATATTTTTGGAAGTTCAATTTTGTCTAAAATAATCTGCTAGCTAGGTGCTGCTGGTTTGGTTAATTTTGAATTTGTCTATTTGGAATAACAGGAGCTTTAGGTGAAAAGTGGTTGTTCTATTGGTAAGCTAGCTAGAATCAGCTGCTTCAGATAAATGTACGTTTGCCTCCTAACCACATTGAAAATAAGGCCAAATTATATCTACTCTCATTATGACTATAGCTAGTTGCTGTATTTATATTTGATTTTGCTGTTTGAAATTAGTTTGGATCATGACGCCAAAAATTAATTCTCAAAAAAAAAAAAAATCAGGGGGAATTAATTAATATAAAGTGTCTACTGGAGAGAGAATCTAGAAGCTTTCACATGTGCAAGTCAAACAAAGAAGCAGTAATGGGATGTGAATTTCCTAAGAACTTTCCAAATGTTTGATTTTAGCTGGCAATTAATGGTTAAAGATAAGGTCTGAATAACCTCCAAAAAAAAATCTCATTTTTCATTAATAAAATTTAAATTTTGCCTTAATTGAGCTTTAGAAGTGTATTTCACTATCTGTAATTTTTAAGTTTTATCACTGTTTTTGTCATTTAAAAAAAAATTAATAGTATGAAACTAAAACAACATGTCAATGGCAGTATATACGTGGAAATACGGGAAATACTTATTTTTAAAAATTTTGGTTGAAAAATATGAGGTTTATAAAATAGGCCTAAATTCAGATATTAATTATTTTATTAGTTTGTTAGAAAGGAATATTAGACATTATCAAATCTATATTATTATTTTTGCCGTATATATATCTTTCATATAGGAATACGATGGACTAGCCGCGAGGGAGATGGGGAAAGGCTAAACTTTGACACTATCTCTGCAACTTCCTTGAAATTTCTCAAGAAAAGTACAAATGGTAAAATGGTCAATTAAATTAATTTTGTTTCCATTAATTATGAATAATAATTATAATAATATAATATGGCTATTTAACTCTCTCTCTCTCATTGTATTAAGCCAAAATTGTTGTATTAATCCTATTTGAGAGCTTAAATAAATATGTCTGTATGAAATCCACGGGGGATTACAAATTTACCATGGTCAAACAGATTTATCGTTTAATTGCGGTAAAAATTTTGAATTTTATTAGAAACTATTTAAAGATATATCTTTTTAGGTATCAATTCAAAATGAGTAAGGTTGTCAATTGAGCCAAGTTACTTGATATTAGCTTGTGGCTCGTTTTTATATAGCTCGAATAAGAAAATCAGCCTTTTTTAGTTGATCATCTGCTCATTTACAAACAATTAATTAATTAAAATCAGCTTTCTCAGTTGATCGAATTATATAAAAATGAACTTTTATATTTCTAATTTATTGAAAATTACAAAAAAGTATATAAATGTCACGTATGATAATAAAATTAATAAATAACCTATATTTATTAAACAAGAGTATCAACCTAACTTTCTCTGTTTTATTTTTTATGACATTATAATTGTCATTTACATTAATAAATTCATTAACTAAATGGACAAGTGTCATAATTACAATTTGACTTAAATTAGCTTAGCTCCGATGAGCCAAAGCTGCTGCACGTTGAATTAGAAGACAAAAGAAAACAATCAACGCGTTACTTCACATAGAAACTAAATTTTTATGAAAAATTAGACTTTTAAAATGTAAATTATTTTATGAATTTTTAAAAGAAATTTCAAAATCATTTAGACTAGCATGGAAAATTAAATTTTTTTATAAAAAGATCTTTTTATAAAAAATAAATAAACAAACTTTTATATTTTATAAAAAGTAAATAATCTTAAAAATCCTACTCCTTTAATTTTATCAATTAATAATTAATCAAGTAATATTTTTATATAACTTTTTGTGAATTGAATCAACTCTTAAACAAAGGACAAACCAAAATTAACGCGGTGAAATAATAGTAAACATTCCGGCGCCGACATTGATGACAAACCGGTTAGGATTACAAAGACTGTTCCCAAAAGACCGTTTTATCTTTTGTTTTCTTTAACATTGATTCGCAGCTACATAGGAAATTGCACTCTGTGATTAGTTTACGATAAACAACCGAATTAACTGACTAATGGGTCACAAAAAGTTTAGTTTGATTTTATTTAATAATGTTCGTTAAAATCTACAGTCAACTGACACGTGTTGGCATCACTCCCGATTAACGTTAATGAGCTGGATTAACAATTAATTAATTAATTTAAGACATTGTATGAGAGAAAGTCCAAGGATAAGTGCAAGATTTAATATACACAGGAGCCATCTAAAAGATGGATCAATTGGCCACATCCCATCCAATTTTGTGAGACCAAATTTAACGGCCAAAGGATACGGAATAAATTCCGCTGAGTTTAGCTAAACTGATTGGCTACTAATACTGATTTAGCATTTAGTAATATGTTACTTGGAATCTTTTATTTCATCCAATAAATTTAAAGAAATTGGGAGAGAAAGAATATTAATTATACAATGAAAACGTGTGGACCCCTTCTAACTTTTCTTTTGCTAGGTTTGTGGTTGTGGACCCCTTCTAAGTTCTAGCCACTTTGAGATTATTAGTATTTTATAACCAGAGGCAGAAATAGAGAATCTTTTATATGATATCATGTATTTATATGTAAATTTATGCGTCGATTATTTTATTTTATTCTTTTAATCTAAAATTTATTGGCATCTCAATCATTTTTAAAGATAAATTGTTCTTAAATTGGAAGGAATTATTCTTGCTTCATGATTCTTTCTATCAAGACATTTACTGAAATTACGAGGAAGCGTTTAAAAAATGTTATGATAACTCAAACTTAATATTTCATGACAGAAAATCAAAGATGCGGTCGCTCAAAAAAAAAAAAAAATCTATTAACTTATGTAATTGTAATCAAATATATTTTTTTACATTTAAAAAAATTTTTGCAAGAGAAAATTAATTGTGAGAGTTCCCGTTAATGAAAAATTTTTATAAGAAAAATGTGGGTGTAAGTAAATTACTTCAACACTATTAATCATGATGTTACTGACATGATCAGGATCCTTCTTTTATCAATCCATTCTTCAGTGCAAATACAATCTATAAAGGACAAGAGGATTAATTAAAAAAATAAAAATGGAGTTCCTTATTTTACTAAACAGTTAATTGTTTGATGAAAGGATTGTATTAGAATCACTTAATAAAATTAATAATTAAATTAGTTTATAAATATAAAATAATATAAAAATATGTTAATATTATTAAATAATATATAAAATAAATTAATTTATATTTATTTAAAAAATATATTAATATAATTAAAATATTTAAAATAAGAATAAAATTATTTAAAATTTAATTAATTATATTTTTGATATTATATATTTATTTACTTACTTATTTTTATTTATTTATATTAAATTAATAGATATAAGTTAAATATACATTTATGTGTAAATTTTTTTGTCCTCTTTGATTTTATAAAAAAATATTAAAAATAATATGATATTAAAAAAAAAGAATTAAAAATAAGTGTTTATAATTAATTAGAATTTAAATTATTAATTAACTAAAAATATATGAATAAATTAAAAAAATAATTAAAAATTGTATTATAATAAATTATACGGTATTTAGAATGATTTCTTAAAAAAAAATTTTTTTCTTCCAAAAAATTAACATACCAAATATCTTTAAAATATAAAAAAAAATTATTTAATGGAATCAATGAATTAAAAACTAAATCTCTTTTGATATTTCAAACACACAAAAACGTAAACGTAAGTAGAGACTTCTCCATTGTTGGGCATTAGAAGATCTCTATAGGAAAAAAGAATAATCAACATAAACTGCTACTGACAAGAGGATTTGAATTCACAACCATTCGAAATTGCCAGATATGGGATAATTTTGTTTAATTTAGTAGATATATAGTGGCGCATATAACAACCACTAAAATATATATAAAAAAAGGAAGTAAACATTAAATAATAGAGATCAAAACCGGAATTTTAGGGTCGTTTGGATTGAAAAAGAAGGCTTGAGTAACTCTTTTTCTAAGTCTTAACTTCTTAAAACTGTCTGACTTTCGCAGAACGAACCTCCACCGCCAAGCAATGAAGCTTAGTCTTCAGTTTTCACAAACCCAAAAAACGGCTGACGTTTAATGACGACAAAGCTCAAACCACATCAATTATTATCCCATGCTTCATTCCTAAGTAGCAAACACAGCAACCAACACATCATAGAATCTCACCCGTTGGATGAGAAGACTGTGATGTCATACGAGGTTTGATTATTGTTGTAACGTAGGACGGGGTGCATCAGATGCCAGTTTCCTGTAAGCAGAACAGCACTGATTGGTGATTTAGTAACGTAAAGTGGATCTTTACATAAGTGAGTGGATGTAGGACCCTTCATCTTCAAACCTAACACTGTTTCATGGGCTGAGACAGTTGGCCATTAATGGACAAATTGCATTTTTAAATGTTTCTCCTTTGGGGGAACTTATTTTGATCTAATCAACGGTTTACTTCTTAATTAATTAAAACTTAATTATGTTGAATAGTAATTTTTCCTCTTTTTTTTCTTTCTCATTAAAACTTATTCATGAATTGTTAATATCAATAATTAATATGAGAAAATTTGAATCAAATTTTAATATTAAATGTTTAATATTAGGATCTTAATTTACATGTAAATAAAATAAAATAAAATAACAAAACCTAAACTTACATGTAAATAAAACAATAAAACCTTATTTAAAGCAAAATACATTAACAGCATGTGTAACTATAAAAACAAATTATGTTTTACATCTTTTGCAAAATAATGAAAGAAACTTTTTTTATTCGAAAAACTTGAATAATTTGATAATTGATTATATTTTAATGTTAAAATATATCACCGATAATCATCCTGTTTAAAGACTTACGATTTATCTCTTCAAATAATGACTTTCAATTTGAGTAGGTGATTTGGCTTGTATTTAATATTGATTTTCACATAATAGAGACGTATAATCCAGTTACACTCTAATACCACTGCAACTAGTGATTTAAAAGTGGTCTTTGGTTTTTTCTATTTCCTGAATATCAAACTAGAAATTCAAAGTTTCGAACTCGTAACAAAGACATAAACCAAAGTAGCTGCGCCTAATTAGTGGTTACTATCTATGATACGCAACTCCAAAACCATTAAATATATATCATAAGGATTAATTGACACCAATGTCAACCAAAACTATATTTATACAATTGTATAATTTTTTATAAAATAATTTTTTTAAAAATACATATCATTAGATTTAAAAACGTATTATATACATAGCATTCTCACAAAATTTTATGTTAATCTCAAATTATTTATTATCTTATTATTAAGCTTGAGATTGAATATAAAATATATTAAAATTTTAACTATTTAATTTTATATATATAAATTTTTAAATTTTACGTAAAAGATAATATATATAATAAAAATATTATTTTTATATAAGAGTGAGATGAGTGAATCATAATTATTAGATCATATATTAATAATTATGATTAAAATATAAAATCATGTAACTTTTATAAATGAGAGAGAGAGAGAGACGTACATATATGTATCATGTATATATATACACGCATGTGAATATCATTCTCACTCATAGTTAAAAAAACTTGTTTGGTAACACAAATTAACATGATTACCACTAATCATAATTAAATAGAGTGATGTTCCTGAAAGTGGTATGCCACGCAAATGGAGTGTGTCATTCATATCTATCCATGCTAAAGTGAGATTAAAATCTGCCTTTTGTATTTTAGGTCGCGAAGAAAAAGTCTCATTCACACTTGCGAGACCAAATAATGTCGACTTAGAATAAAGATGAGATAGAGAAAGATGTAACTCGGAAAATTTGCTTTGTTTTTTTCTTAATATTTATGAATAAAGTATCTTTCAAAGTCATTTAATTAACATTAAAGTATATAAAGTCCATCTTCTTTAAAGTTCTATAATTAATATTTAGGTACATGATCAGTAGGTCCATACGGAATCGTTATCCATACTTATCACTAAGAATCCAAATTCATACAAGAATCTTTTTCTTTTTCTTTTTTTTTTTCCTTCTGCCCCTTTTTCTTTATGAAGAAAAATAATTGATGGGGAGAGGCAAAGCAGACACCTTTGGGTCACTATTCCTAGATACTAGAGGATATTCTCATCCAAGTTGGGAGGGTTCATTAGTGATTCATGCATATATTTTTCTAGAATTTAATTCAAATTTATTTCCATTAATTTATAAAAGAATTATGTTATTTAAAACCTATTAAAAAAATAGTTCTAATTGATATTTGTTGATGGTACAAGATAAAGAAAATGATAGGCTGAACAATAACTCTTACGCATGTTCCACTTTTGCATATATTTCAAAACTTTAATTTAATCAATTTCATTATCTAAGTTATAATTTTCGCATATTATCAATCCTTAACACAAACTTATCCGAATTTGTAACGGAACTTACTAAAATGACATGATTGCAATCATAAAGGGGTTCATTTGAATCAAATAAAGGTAAATTTGGCAGAAAGATATTTATGAATCCATGGTTTTCTTCTCTACATCCTAATCTAATTTGTCAACCACATAAAAGTTTTCGAAAGAAAAACAGAAATGTTTTTACATATAATTAAGATGTCAAATGGTAGTTGTGTCAATAATTTCTTTAAGAATTTGAACACGTTATGATAGGAATTGATATTGCGTGAAAATTATAACTCAGAACGGAATTCATTGAAAAGAAAAAAAAGAATTTTGTGGGACAAAAATTGAATCAAGTGTGATGATTAGAAGACAAAAAATGCATATTAACTTAAAATGATGATTTATAGATAGAATTATTGATATAATATGTGTTTTATATTAAAGAAAAATAATTTCTTATTTGATTTTAAAAATAAATTTTTTTACATAAAATATGATTTGTAAAATGGCTTAATAAATTGTTGAATTGCTCAGTGTAAATAACCTTTCGACATAATTTTATTCATAAATAAATAAATTCAATTCTAATCATTACACCTTTTTTTTTGCATGTTTCTAAATTCAATTCTTGAATTACTAAGTAAACGAAATCGGCTCAGAACAAACAGAAGAACCTATGCATTATCATGGGATATCTCATGCCCTTCTTAAAAGTGTTTAATTAATGATTGGAGTGTAAATTAGTCATATTGGTGATGAGTAATTAGGCAACAATCATTAATTAATGAGCAAAATCATAATAGCATCTTGACAATTTTGATTAATACAAATTAGGTGGCATCACACTTTAAAATGAGCAAAACCTAGCTACCCTCTACTTGCCTAAGCCTTCCCCACCTCCTTACAAATATATATCAAAAGCAAAATTCCAATTTGCAGAGCATAACCTTATTATGGAGCTAATACATGTAGTTGGGGCCACGCATCACCCATGTTGAATGTGACATCTACATAATATTTATAGGCCTTATGCTCTAATGCACTCCACCTATAATTACTTTAAAAAATCATTATCTTAATCTAGTAATGATATACTAGCGAAATTTACTTATGGCTTGACCTCTTGGTCAAAAGTCATAAGATTTTTTCACATGTTTATATAAATGTTGTATATTTAATACTTTAAATTTTGATATCGGTTCTTAAATAAAAACTTAAACCTAACTTTCTCTTTTAAATTTGTAGAATATTGATTATTAATTATTTATATTATATCATATCTTTTTTTATTCATTCCTCTTTAAAAAAAAACTAACATATTGAATTACAAATAAACTTTTTTAATATTTGTTAACTAATAAGAATGATGTTAAAATAATCTTTAAACAGATATAGATTATATCATTGAAACATGAAAATTATAATGTAAGATCTTGCTATATATATGAATATTAAATTAAGTATATATAAAATATTATCTTTCTAATAGGTTAATTATATTATATATATGCATCGTGAATCACGTTTATTTTCATTTTCTTAAATTATACGTGATTTTACTTTACAGGTTTATATTAATGTACTCCAAATTTTAAGTAAAAAATTTATCATGTCTAAATAATTTATCTCTTTTATATTTTATTTTTTAGATGATATTTTAG
>JANHAO010005557.1:0-22455 GCA_026873985.1 Saraca asoca | reverse complement strand
AAATAATTATATCAAATGAAATATTATGATTCCTTTTGAAAAATGGGATTTTCTTATATACTAACATGGTTTTGAAAGTTTGATCATAAATTGTATATGTATATGAAAATGATTGGTTGTGATAAAGTTATGTGTTTTATCTTGATTTGCATTGTTGGAATTGATGATTTCCATTTTACTATATGATGAGTTATTGATGAGGTCCTGGACCCATTAGAAATTCATTGGTAACCCCGAGTGTACTTGTGACTAGAATATTTTACAAGCAAGATGAATGGATTATGATGATGTTTACAGGCATGTTGGATGGGTTAGGATGATGTTATGATGTTATGTTTATGATGCATGGTTACCTTTAGGGATTTTCCACTGGGATTCCAATTGAATGTTTTAATTAATTGAGACATATTTTAGAAGGTTTATTGACTTCCTCTTATATTTACGGCTATATATATACTTTTGAACATGATTTATAAATAAGATTTGGTTTTTATGGGATTGTCTACTCATTGAGTTTCTATGAAACTCACTTCTCTGTTTTAATATTTTTCAGAGCCCCAGGATACACCTACCGTTCCTCTATCTCACACTGATGCAGGATCTACTCCTTGATTGAGTGGATCTTTCCTATGGAGTATAAATGTATATAAATGGTGGAAATCAATAGCATTTGGTAGGATTATATGCATGCATGTATGTTAATTATGGAGTGCCTAGCAGGTTAGAGATTGTGTTATTCTAGGCCATTGTTATTTTGTATTATTGTACAGGTTGTGGTGGGTGTGTAGCCCTTTTGTTGTTATATAGGCCTTGTGCCCAGACATCCAAAAAACAAAGGAAACTCTACCAAATTTTTGGTAAAAATGGATATGTGCATATTTAAATGTATATTAGTGTAATAGTATGTCTTGGTATGTCATTTTGCATGATCAGGCTTATAAGAGGTTTTCTAACGGTGACCTTCTACATCGGTCAAGTTCCATGGTTCGAAGAGCGACAAAGTTGGTACCAGAGTATGGTCTAGGATTTAGGTGCATGATAGAGGTCTCCAATTGCTATGATGAGGTAGGCATACCTAGTTTATATTAGTGCACCCGGGAGCACGACACATATATAAGGATATGTTGATGCTCACACTATGAATATGTTGAAAATCTCCACATTATCTAATTCTTTTAATCTTACACATATCAGTGTGTATTAAATCCTACTTAAAACAAATCTTCTTATTTCATAATAGGACAATGCCGCCCAGAATTCAATTTCCACACAGACGCTGATATGAAGAAGTGTCTAAAGAAGCTTCTTAACAGCCATTTTCTTCCCAGACACTACCTTGGGGCTAGGGTAGATGGAGAGGTCAAGGCCGTTTAGAGGCTGAGACAATGTTGCATGAGAAGAGGGGTAGGCAGAGAGTTTCTAATTTGAATTTGAAGCTCCTTCCACCTCTAGGGCTATAGTTGGTCCCTTTTCTAGGCTATAGATTTAAAGAATGTCATTGTTGACTTCATGAATAGATTGATCCATTAGGAAGCACAAAGACAAGAAAGGAGGCCAAAGACTCAGATGCCTCCATCCCTTCCACCTCATGCCATAGACCTTTCCAATTATTTAAGAAAATTTTAGAAGCTTTAGCCCTCGAGAATTTTAGGCATCAGGTCAGCTATGGATCCCCTTAAATTTTTAAACCAGATTGAGTGGTTGTGATGACTTTTGAGATGTCTACAGGACGTATGTGTAAAGCTAGTTAAGTTCTAGCTAGATGATTCCACAGCCTCTTGGTACTGAGGTTGGGAGAGTTGTGGAATCTCAAGAGATGGGGTGAATACCTGGGAAATGTTTCACATGACTTTTTTGCAACAATTTTTCCCTCCAGAATAGTACTATGCTAAATTGCAGGAATTTTAGAATCTAAAATAAAGAGGGCTATCAGTCTCAGAGTATACTGCTTGGTTTCTTCACCTTTCTTAGTTTGTTGGTAATATGATCTCCACTGAACAGGAAAAAGCCTAGAGATTTGTCAGTGGTCTTAATGATTGGTATTTCAATGTTACATTGGTCACAGAAGACATTACATATGAGCAAGTATACAACCAAGCTATTGAATTGGAAGTGAGATCTAAAGAAAGGAGAGAGGTAAAGGAAGCCTCAAGTAGTTGAAGAAAGAGGTCTAAATCTTAGAGTACTACTGGAGAATTTATAGGATAATCATCTACAGCTTCTAGTGCACATTCTTCTTGGAGACCTGACATACCCCTTTCATCATAGTATTCAAGTGCTGGTACTCAGAGGAGAAGATCCCCAGGTGCTATTATCTCTGGTTATTACTCTCTTGTGGGATCCAGTTTTAGTCAACCTACCTTAGCTCTGTGTCAAAATTGTGGGAAAATTCATTTAGGGGTTTGTAGGCCAAGAACTTGAGCTTGTTATGGATATGGTCAGGTAGGCTAGTTGGTGAGAGACTGCCCTTACATTTCTATTCCCCCTGGTGGCATTGGAGCCATTGGTGCATCTAGAAGTACTCCATCTTAGGTTGCACCATCCATAAGGCCTACAGAGATTGATTTTACCACTAGAGGGGGAGGTGGGAGTTCTACTAGTAGAGGCCATGATAGCAGTTGAAGAGCAACTGTGAGAGTGTTCACCAAGGCATGATGCCCAGGCTTCTGATGTTATGGTCATAGGTACCTTGATAGTTCACTCTATTTTAGCTTATGTCTTGTTTGATTCAGGTGCAATACACTCTTTTATGTTTACTTATCTGGTTATGCAACTTGTGAAAACTTGACTACCCTTGGAATCACAGCTGTTGATATCTACTCCTCTGGGGTAGGCATTAACAGTTTGTAAAATGATTTCTTCTTATGAGATTAATATTTGTGGAACAGTTTTATCTACTAATTTGATTATATTAGATATGATAGATTTTGATATCATTTTAGGTGTAGATTAGTTATCAACACATCATGCATGTGTTGATTATCATAATATGCTGGTTTGCTTTTACATACTAGATAGGGAGGTTCTAGTACTCCAAGAGATAGAGGTGAAGTCTTTGTCAATTTAATTTTTACCCTGCATGCTAGTAAGATGATTTAAAAGGGATGTGAGGCTCATTTAGCATTCATTAGGGGCACTGAAGTGATAAAATTGAAAGCAGAAAGCATGCTGGTGGTTTGGGAGTTTCTAGATGTCTTCCCAGAAGAATTACCTGGAATGCTATTGCAGTAAGAAATTGTATTTTGCATTGATGTTGTTCTTAGGACTGATCCTATTTCTATTGCCCCATACCACATGGCATTAGCTAAATTGAAAGAGTTGAAGGTGCAATTGTAGGATGTTAGCCTAGATTATTCTAGCTACATATTTTCCTTGGTTTTAATGTTGAAAAATAATTTTATCTAATAATATGCTTTAGTGTTTTTGATTTGTTTTGTAGGTTTAAAGAAATTTGATTCAAGATTTAAGAAATTCAGGATTAGTTTTTAGGATTTATTTTTTAATAGGATCTTTTGTAGATAAGTTCAAATGATACCTGATCCAAATGTTTTTAACTAAACAATGAAGTAGAAAAATCACTTGAAGAAAACAAGATTTTATAAAATTATTTTTTTCATCATGACTCAATTTGCATATCGATGCATTGAAGAACTTATGAAAATTTCATATCATAATCGAAGTTCCAATCGATGCATGAAATATAGATTTGAATAATTATTTTACCAAAGGTTAGAAAAAAAGGCTACTTTGATGCAGTAATTGATGCGAAAATTGTGAACAATAGACTACACTTCGATTACCACTTGTAATCGATGTGACAATTGATTCAACAACTGAAAGTTAATTATTCTATTATAGGTGGTTACAACAGTAATTCAAGCCTAACTGCTTTCCCTATTTAAATGATCTTTTACAATTTTTCTTCACAATTCAGTGCGAAATCATTTGATAAAGACCTAAACACAATTTTCTCTCTACCTCATCAAACTTCTCAAATTTATTGAAGAGTTTTGAATCAAAGATCAGTTGAGTTTATCTTAGCTAGTTTGAGATTTTCATCTCAAACACTAGTATTATATTTTTTAATCCCTTTCTATTCTTTTTATTTGAGATTTTTAGGATTTAGAAATCTATATAGGTTAACAAGAACCTATTAATCTTATGTTTTTATTTAGGTTTAGAAGAGCCTGTTCTAATTCTTCTAGGTTAGTAAGAAGCCTGTTTAAATTATTATGTGTTTGTTGTAAAATTGGCATTTTAGGAGCTTAGTAAATCCTGATAGTTTTTGTTTTTAATTCAACAGGTTTTTTAGTTGAGAAAGATCAAGTGGAGTAGACTTGAATTACAGTTTCAATTCAAGATGAACCACTTTAAAAACCTGTGTCTTCAACTTTTCTTTTTTCATTTACATTTTGATTGCGCTGTTAATTTTTAATCTTTACCATCTTCACACTTATTGGTTATTAATTTTCTACATATCTCATCAAAAGAAACATTAATATTTGATAAAAGTGTATACAAATTCCCCAACAATTTTGAAAATTTGATCATAAATTGTATGTAAGTTATGTATTTTATCTTGATTTGCATTGTTGGAATTGATGATTTCCATTTTACTATATGATGATTTATTGATGAGGTCCTGGACCTACTAGAAATTCATTGGTAACCCTAAGTGCACTTGTGACTAGAATATTTTACATGCGAGATGGATGGATTATGATGATGTTTACAAGCATGTTGGATGGGTCGGGATGATGTTATAATGTTATGTTTATGATGTATGGTTACCTTTGGGGATTTTCCTCTAGGATTCTAGTTGAATGTTTTAATTAACTAAGCATTGATATACATATTTTACAAAGTTTATTGACTTCCTCTTATATTTATGGCTATATATTTATACTTTTGAACATGATTTATAAATAAGGTTTAGTTTTTATGGGATTGTCTACTTCTTAAGTTTCTATGAAACTCACTCCTCTCTTTCAATATTTTTCAGAGCCCTAAGATACACCTACTATTCCTCCACCTCACACTAATACAGGATCTACTCTTTGATCAAGTGGATCTTTCCTGCAGAGTATAAAGGTATATAAATGATAGAAATCAATAGTAGTTCGTAGGATTATATGCATGCATGTATGTTAATTGTGGAGTGCCTAGTAAGTTATAAATTGCATTGTTCTAGGCCATTGTTATTTTATATTATTGTATAGATTGTGGTGGGCATGTAATCTTTTTGTTGTTATATAAGCCTTACACCTGGATATCCGAAAAATAGACGAAACTTTGCTGGATTTTGGTAAAAATGGATATATGCATATTTAAATATGTATTGGTGTAATGGTATGTCTTGGTATGTCATTTTGCATGGTTAGGCTTTTAGGAGGTTTCCTAATGGTGACTTTCTACACTAGTCACTTTTTGTGGGTTAGAGCGTGACAATATATTAATGACATCTCACTTGTAAGCAATGACTTAGAACTTTTGCATTATAGTAAGAAATTTATTTTTTAAAAATTTGATATAAAGGATATGGGTGAAGCCTTTTATGTCATTGGCATAAAAATTCACAGAGACAAATATTAAATAATACTAGGATTAGCTCAGAAGACCTACATGAAAAAGGTTCTAGAAAAATCTGATATGCAAAATTGTTCACCAATTACAACACCTATTACGAAAGGGGACAAATTCAGTTTAAACTAATTGGAATGAGAATGAAAGAAAAAGATTATGTATACGACAAGTCTGCATAAAACCTGATATTATTTTTATAGTAGAAATACTTGATAAATATCAAAGTAACCTTGGTATAAAGCTTTGGAAAAACCATTAAGACGGTTATAAAATATTGCTAATGAAACAAAGACTACAGAATAACATACAAGTATTCCAATTATTTGGAAGTTATTGAATATTCAAATTTTGATTTTAATAGATGCATGGACTCTTAAAAATATACTTCAAGATGTATCTTCCTCTCAGAGGTGTTGTATCTTAAAGGGGGTATAAAGTATAAAGTATTATTGCATCATCCATCATGGAGGTAGAATTCATTGTATGGTATGAAGTAACATCACATGCATTTTGGTTAAGGAACTAAATTTTGGCTTAAAGGTTGTTGATTAAAATGAAAGGCCACTAAGGTTTTATTATGATATTGACATGTTTTTAGTAGATGAATAATCTAGTTTTGTAGTATTATAGCTGGACTAGCCATTACTCATCAGAAAGAGCAAGCTGTGCCTAGAAAGAACAAGCAAAAGATGTCTCCTTTGCTATTTACAAATTAATAGTACTCTAATATTGGGGAAAAATTGGATCTAAGCATCAAATATGCTAATCATGAGCATCAAGTATGAATAGAGAAATTTTAAAATTTTTCTGAAACAGGATCATGTTTACAAATTAATTCATAAGCAATGTAAAATTTAAATCAATAATTTAAATTATACTTTTTCAAGAGTTGTTCTCAAAATCCTCGATCAAATTTGAATGTGATCTTCAAATAATTCTATAAACTCTCTAACTAGCCTCATAATTAAGTCTCTTGGATTGTCCTTGAGTAACTCCTTTTGATTTGATCTCTAACACCAATGGTGATCCACACGAACCAATTTGGTTTAAAACTTTGACCAAGTTCATGTAACAAGTAGAATAGGAAAATTAACCACTCAGCTTAAGAGGTGTTAGCTCTTAAAGGAATCACGAATTCATAAGGTCAAGGTTGGTGTTTGAATGCAAAAAGGAGATGAAAAGTGAGATTGCACAAAGAGAGTTAGCGTATAACACATGTGCACAGGATGAATTGATGTATCTTGAAAAGTTGACTTCTCTTCTCTTTAGATAGAAGAGATTAGAGCACAAGTAAGAGTGGAGAATAAAAATGAGTGGTGCATAAGCTAGCGTTTCCCCTTACTTATGCTATCCACTCATTGAGTGGATAGGTGCCATGCTAGTGTACCCCGATAACCTTATGCTCCCTTTTTTATGTCCAATAAGCCCGAATATTTTTCTATGAGTCTAAACTCATAAACTCTCTTATGTAATCATTTTCTAATTATTTTAATAAATTAAAATAACTTTCTAAGTAAGGAACCGTTCTTCTGCTCATGATCTCATCTAATGTTAATATAAATGTTTTACAACATTTTAAATATCAAATATTACTATTTAATAATTATAATCTCTATTAAATCATTGATTAATTAACACTTGTAATTATATTAGAATACTTAATTAATTATTTCAAATTTTGAAGATGTTCACTTAATTTAACTCTTGAATTCGTAAAATTTTACATTTTAACTTTTCCTTTGATTTGGACCAAACAAATTCTATTGTGTGTGACCCATTATGTTTCCTTGCATGTTGGCAATGAATGTGTTTACTAGATTCTATAAGCTCAATTGAATTAAAACTCCTTTTAATTCAAACACAAAATTTCTAATTATTCAAACAAATTCATAAATCATGAGTAGCTTCTAGCAAAGCATCATGACCACCCAAATGTCAGGAATAGATTTATGAAAATCAAAACCTTTTATGATAAAGTGTAAGTGTGTAATTCAATCCTTTCATCTCTTAATATTCAAATTGGACTTAGGAAATAGTTTAAGTGTTAACCCTAATATGAAGTGTCGTTCATAGATAAAACTCCTTTTATATATCATTAATACATCGACTTATGATTTTGATCATAGCATAAATGTTAAAGCATCTTTTGAATTCCTTTCCTTGTTACCAAAGAGGATGAATTCCATCTTAATTAATCAATCACTACTATCATATATTTCATGTTACACCCAAAATTATTTGTATCTACTCTTTATGAGTGTAAGCCTAAAATAAAATTAAAGTACATAAATCCATACATAAGATACGGTGTTGATCTTAAGTCTAAGTATTACTTATTCCACTTTTTCACATGAGAAGTCCATTGACACATGGTAACATTCCATATGGTTTCTTGTGGTAGGTCAATCCAGTCATATACTCCATAACATATATCCATATTTTAATCTAAATGTCACCATATCAAATAGTGTATGAGATCACTACATTCTTCTAGAAGAATGTGACATAACATTTGCTAGTTTACTTATGAATAATTGATATCCTATTTTCTTAATTATTCAACAAGCAAATATATTTAGAAACATAACTATATGTATAAATTATCTTATAATTACAATCCCTATTGTAATTTATTTATATAAAATTATATTTCAAGAATTTTATCCAATATAGCATACATGTATTAAACATATGTTTTAAAGTAAACCATCTTACAGTTGGATAGTTTATGAGATGCTTGGCATCTCTTAATATGAACATGTTTTTTATATAACTCTGACAAATGCAAGATTATCTTAGATGGAATCATATTTTCATGTTGGTTCTAAAGCTTAGGAGACATAGAAGCCAACATCACACATGCTGCTTATTTAATGTCTTCCTCATGTTTCAAGAGAGCATCAAAATGAAAACTTTTACATTCACTTAAACCTTTAGATGGAGGTACAAGAGGATCCTTCTTAAAGACATAGGCTATCTTTTCCTACTTAAGGATAATCTTTAAGTTTCATAATCAGTCCATATAATTTGGCGTGGTTAGCATTATTAATTAGTATGTTTCTTAAGGAGATATTACTCATCGTTTTAATAACCTTCAATAAGAATAAAGTAGATTAATACCTAAGCATAATATTCATTTTATGTGAACTTTAATAAAATAAACTCTCACTATTTTTTTTTCAATTATAATGATCCACGGTCTTTGAATTAGATTATCATGTTGGATGATAATCGTAGTAGGTTAAGATCCTAGTTTAATTTACTTAAAGTTGACAGAGGTCAAGGAATCCATATAAATTAGACTAGGTAGATAACTTAACTTACCATTTACATCTCCTTGTAACTTTTAATCATTAGGTTGATAACTTTTTATCATTTATTATCTATCACATCAAACATTATTAACAGTTCCTTGTTTATAACATTTAAAGTAAGACCTAATTTCACTAAAACATTGTACGGCCATGACAGAAGTCATCATGATAATATATGTTTTCTAAGTTGGGACCATCAAACAAGAACACACTTATGTAATAATAATAACGTGAAAGATGTAATATAACCTTGATGGAGGTTAAAAAGTTATTACGAAATCAATATCTGGTTATTATTATATTGATGGGTGGTGATTGATCATGTTCTTAACATGCAATTTAAATTAATGAAGGATCTTTTAATCAATTTAAGGCTAAACTATTAAAGGTCTTGTATACTAGTCCATGTCATGCATACATCCTATTAATATTACAATATAAATCACATGCATGTTTACTAGTCTATGTCAGACGTATATTACCATTTATATCACAATATAAATCACATGCATGCATAACATATATGGAATGATTATGGACCAATTTAAATTTCCCTTGAGCCATAAAAAGGAAGAATCTCCATGACATGCACCTCTTGCCATGCTTACACAATATTTCTTTTTCCAAAGGAAAATGAAATTTCCTAATTTCTATCCTATTTAACTAGTTGCATTATATAAAAGAAACCTTAAGTTACATTCAAAGGGAGTGAAATAAAAAGAGAATTTTACATTCAAAAGTTTATGGAAAGGTAGGACACACATGCCTCATTTAATAAACCAAAAATTGAATATACATTCTATTAATAAAAACCTTTGGTCTATAATCATCCTTCCATGCATTCAAGTATATATGATGCATATAAGACAAGAAAACATAGAATATTAATTATTTGATTCAAATTATAGTTATGCATGTCTCAAATTATTAGACTAACATTTAATTTAAATAAGTTGAAGTTAGTATAAGGACACCCTAGAGATAATTTTTGTAATGACATGAATACTACATATCTTAGAAAATTTAATAAAATATTATGTTTTGGCATCTTTATCAATTTAGTCTTAATATATATATGCTTGATATATGTATACTATCTTGGATAAATTTCTTGAAAATATAATTTTATACAAATAAATTACAATGAAGATTGTATTTATGAAATGATTTATGTATATAATTATAATTTCTAAATATCCTAGGTTGTAGAATAATTGAGAAAACAAGATATCAATTATTCATGAGTGAACCACCATATGTTATGTCACATTCTCATGAAAGAATGCAGTGATATCATACACGATTTGATATGGAGGTATTTGGACAAAACATATGGGTATATATTATAAAACATATGACTAGATTGACCCACCATAAGATACCAAATAGAAAGCTACCATGTGTCAATGGACTTCTTATATGAAAGGTGGTGTAAGTGATCCTCATACTTGAGATTAATACAATATCATGTATATGGAGTCGTGTACTTTAATTTTATTTTGGGCTTGCACTCTCAAAAAGTAGATATGAGTACCACGAAGTACATGAAAGTAGTGATTAATCAAGATGAAATTCATCCTCTTTGGTAACAAAGAAAAGATATTCTAAATATATTTTGATATTTGTATTATGATCAAAATCATAGGCTTTATGTATTGATTGATGCATAAAAGAAGTTTTATGTATAATCAATTAATGATAGATGAAAAGAGTTTTATGTATGAAGGATTGTGAGATAATACACGATCAAATATCTACCCTAGATTGGACCTTTATAGGGTTGACATTTGAGCTATACCCTAAGTCCAATTTAAATATCAAGAGATGAAAAAATTGAATTACACACCAACACCTTGTCATAGAAGGTTTTGATTTCTATAAATCTACTCCTACCATTTGGGTGGTTATGATGCTTTACTAGAAGTCAATCTTGATTAATAAATTTATTTGAACAATTTAAGGAAATTATGTTTGAATTAAAAGGAGTATTAATTCAATTAAGCTTATAGAAGCTTGTAAACAAATTCATTGTCAACATATATACAAACCTAATGGGTCATACACAATGGAATCTTTTTGATTCAAAGTAAAAAAAAAAATGTTAAAATGCAAGATATTGTGAATTCAAGAGTTAAATAATATGAACATCTTGTAATTTTAAAAAAATTAATTAAGTGTTTTAATGTGATTATAATTGTTAATTAATCAAAGATTTAATAATTTTAATGGAGATTAAAATTATTAAATAATAGTGAATTTCCATTGTTGATATTCAAATGTTGAAAAACATTTATATTAACACTATAGGAGATCTTAAGTAGAGAAATGGTTCTTCACTTATAAATTGTTTTAAATTAATTAAAACAATTATATAATGACTACAAAAGAGAGTTTATAAGTATGAAATGATAAATAGGTATTTGAGCTTGTTGGACATAAAATATTGAGCATTAGGTTGAGGAGTATTGACTTCTTGAGCCTAAGGGGCTACACGGCTATCCAGTATGAGAGGACGACATAAGAAAAGGGTAGCTCTAGCTCATGTGCCACTCACATTGGTTCATCACTCTTTCTTGTGCTCCAATGTCTCTTATTTTTTAACAAGAAAGAAGCCAAACTAAAAGTGAAGAGAAAAATAATTTAACCCTAGCATATGTGTTGTGTGCCCAACTTTCCCGTTGTGATCTCATTTCTCATCTTCTTTTTATATTCAAACATCAATCATGCCTTAATGAATTATGATTTCTTAGCGAGCTAGCACCTCTTAAGCTAAGCGATTGACTTTCCTACTCTACTGGTCATCCAAACTTAGTGGAGGCTTGAATCAAATTGGTTCATATGGATCACCATAGGTACTGGAGATCAAATCTGAAGGAGTTACCTAAAGTCAATCTAAAAGAGTTGATTGTATGGTTTGTTCTTGGAATTACTTAGAGATCAAAATCACATCTAAAGATTGAAGATTTCAAGAACAACTCTTGAGAAGGTATAATTGAAATTACTATTTTAAAGTTTATTTGAATTATACCTTATTTTATTAATTACTATACAAACAATATGATCTGAGATAGGGAAAATTTTAAAATTGCTGCTGTGCGTACTTTATGCATATAATCGATATATTTGATATGCTTAGATCTATTTTTTCTAACAGTAGTATCAGAAGCAATGTTGTTTTTCATTAATTCATGATTAAGGATTTGATTGTTTTGGTGATAATGGAGATTAGGTGCATTTTGTAGTTTAGTTCCATATGATCAAAGGTTTTCATTCAAAGTATAGAATTTTTTTGGTAGAAAGTATAGAATTTTTTTTGTAGAAAGTTTTTCACAAATCAATACTGATTGGATTTATGCTTTGATTAAAAAATATATCAGAGAGCAATTGGCTAGTTGTCATGGCAATTTGCTAGTCATCCATGGCAGCAAAGGTTGCTTAGAGTAGTTGCTGCCTATGGAGGATAGTAAGCTAACCGTAACTTACTAGTTGGACTAGTATAACTGGTCAATTTTTTGGGCCACCATTGATGATGGTTCTAGCTACCTTGATTAGTTGTAATGATAGCCAATTAGCCTTTTGATTGATTACATGACAATCAATCAACTCCATGATTTAATCATACAAATACAATTTAGGAAATTAATTACAGTCACATCCAATTTTGAGGAAACTTACCTAAATTCTGCTTATGTGATTATGGAAACTTTTGTTAATTTTGAATTCAATTTGAATATGATTAAAAATTATTGGAAATAATTTTTAAAACTTTCCTTTTATTTTAATAATCAACACTAATTGGTTGGAAATAATTTTGGAAACTCTTCTTTAATTATTTACTTGATTCCAAAATTTTGTAAAGTAACATGGAATTAATTAATTGGTTGATTTTGGAATTAATAATGATTAGTTTCCAAAATAGATTTATTATAATGTTTGATGATGGAATCAAATTAGTCAACTTATTTAATTTAGATGTTAATCAAATAACTTAAAATATGTATACATGTTTTCTTGTCTTATATACTTTATATATACTTGAATGCATGGAAGGATGATTATGAACCAAAGGTTTATACAAATATAATGTATACTCTATTTTTGGATATTTTTAAAATAGGGCCTATGTGTCTTACCTTTCTCTCTACTTTTGAATGTAAAATTCTCTTCGAATCTCTTTTATTCAATGTAACTTAAGATTTCTTCTATAAGATGTAATTAGTTACATAGGATAGATATTAGGGAATTTTATTTTTGTTTTAAAGAAGAAGGAGGCACTTAAGAGCAAGATACATGGCAAGAGGAGAATTACATGAAGATTTTTCATTTTTATGGCTTAAAGGAATAATATGAACTAGTCTATAATCATCCTGTATATGTTATACATGCATATGATTTATATCATGACATAAATATGATGTATGTATGACATAGGCTAATAAATGTATGCATGTATAGGTTTTATATTGTGATATGAATGGGATGCATGTATGATATAGACTAGTGTATAAGACTTTTAATAGTTAAATCTTGAACTAATTAAAAGATCCCTTACTAATTTAAGTTACATGTTAAGAATATGGTACAAAGCCACCTATCAAAATAATGATAACTAGAGATCTCATGATAACTTGTTGGCCTCTATAAAGGTTATGCTACATCTTTCATTTTATTGTTATTAGAATATGTATGATATTCTTGTTTGATGATTTCAACTTAGCAAACATGTATAATTTAGAACAACCTTCATCGATTGACTATATGGTGTTTAGGCGTAATTAGGTTTCATTTTAGATGTTATAAACAAGGAGTTGTTAATAATGTTTGATGTGATAGATAATAAATGACAAAGAGTTGTCAATGTAATTGTTAGCTTTATTAGCCTAGCTAATGAGATTATTAACATTTTTGAGATTGTTAACATTTTTTAAATTGTTAGCATTTTTGATATGATTACTTTGTTATCATAATTCTCTTGGTTGTGATGTTGAAAACAATTTGTACCTAATCAAATATTTTAGTGTTTGATATCTGTTTTGTAGGATCAAAGTACAAATGATTTAAGAGATCCATAACTTTATTTAAGAATTATTTTATCTTTTATAGAATATTTTGTAAGTGAAATTCTATCCAAACTTGATACAAATAAAATTCTTAAAACTGATAAATTGAGGTAGTAATAAATCTCTTGAAGTGATATAAAATCAAATTTTTTTTAAACAAGCTTTTAAAATTATCCTTCACAAGTGTAAGTTTTATAAAAATTATTTTACACATTGTGAATCGATTCATGTTGAAAAACTTGTAAAAACTATTTGAATCGATTTAACAATTGATTTATGAAGAAAAGTTTTGAAAAATATTTTTACCAAAGGTTAGGAAAATCATCTGAATTGATAAGAGAATTGATTCAAGACATGATTTTAATATATTATGATTCGATTCATGCATTGATTCAAGTCTTGAATTTCTTTATGACATTTATAGATGAATCGATTCACAAATCGATTCATAAGTTAGTAACTGCTATGAATCGATTCAAGGACTGAAAATTAGTTATTTTTCAAATGTTAGTTACATCAACTATAAATACCCCTAACCCTATTTCAAACCTAATAGTTTTCATAACTAACACACTTCTTCAAAGGTGAAAATCTCAGAGCTATTTATGTTTAAAAAGATTCACTACTATCTCACTTTATCTGATCAATTCAAGGATTTTTTATCAAGATTTGAAGAGAATTCATAGCTAGATGTTTGAGATCTTCATCTTAAATTGGGTATTGTATATCTTACCAGTTCTTGATTTTACTTTCAGATTTCTAGGTTGATAGGAATCTGGTCTTTGCTTTAATTGCAATTTCTAGGTTGATAGAAATTGGAGATACAAAGGAAAAGGTTGATATTCCCTTTGCATCTTCTTAAGCTGTGAGGTTGATTACAGTTAGTTGAAAGTGTATTGAATTCTTTGTACATCTTTAGGTTATGAGGTTAATCATAGTCTGATGAGATAGAAAAGTTATTGTATCTAGGTTAGCAAGAGCCCAGCTAACCAACTAATTCTTGTTGTTTTAGGTTTTACAAGAGCCCAATGTAAATCTTGTTACATGAATTGACTGTTCAGAAGCCTAGTTAAAATCTTGTTATAGTTAATAAAAAGAAGTCATTCAATTAAGGATTGACGTAGTAGATGTAGACTTCATCTGTGGTTTTAAGTGAAATTGAACCACTTTAAAAATTATAGTATCTTTATTGTTTCTTTATAGTTCTTTATACTTCTGTAATTTAATTTTACTGTAACATAATAATTCTACTATATTAGTTTAACATCTCTACTGCAATACTTGTTCATTATGATTCTGTTGAACTACTATGCTGAAATTCTATAATACTACAACTGCTATTATACTAAAATTGTTTCTACAATAAACTATTTCTACTGCACTCTAATATTCAGATTGATTGTTTAATTAGATCTGCAATATCACAACATATCAAATCAGTTATTCCAATTGAGATCTTGATCACCAAATTAGCTTCCTAATTCAAATCTAAAACAATTTTATAAAGACTTCCACTTTTGCAATTTTTTTAATTCAAGTTATTTTTTAAAGAGAGTATATAATTTACTAATGTAAAAAGGACAAGATCATTTTTATTACTTTGATATTATTATGGATGATTTTTGGTATTATGCAAAAAGGGTTGGTAAAAGCCCAATGGACAAGACTAGCTGATGAAGGCCCAACTTAATCAGGATTAAGGCCGCTAAACTAAGATATCAGGTCATTAAATGCAAGCTCAGGTCGCTGGTCAATACGAAACAAAGCAACCTCAGGTCGTTGAGAGTACGGCTCAGCTTGTAAATCAAAGCACGTAATCCAGATAAGTCTATTCAGTTTCTTATTTTAATGGGAATCAGTTATGATCATCAATCCTTATCTAATATGTAATCATTATCAATTTAGGATTCTTCTCAAGTATTTGAATTACATTCAAACTGTAACTCCCTAACCATTATATAAGGGAATGAAATCATTATACATGACATTCAATCATCAGATATAATACACTTAACAAAGAGTAATAAAAATAGCTATGGACGTAAGGGTCACTGGACTTCGGCCAAAACATGTTAAAAAACTCCTGGTGTCTCTCTACTCTTCCTCTCTCTATCTCTCTTTGTTTACATTTATTCTATAGTTTAGGGTTCAGGACTTGGGTTGACCAAATTTTACCACTAACATTTTGACACGAGAGGGAGGGCCTTAAACTATATTCTCCCTAATTTTTTTATGGCTAGAGGAAAAATCACTAGAAGTTTAAATCCTACAGTTGACCAACCAGATGGTCATATGGAACAATAGAGGGATCCAGTTCTCCTTACGACAAGCACTTCTGTTGCCCTCACCATCGGTGTTGTTGCTAACATGCCCCCAGTGGCCCTACACTAACTTACTGTTATTGATGAAATATGAGTGTGGCATTAACAATGTGAGGCACTTGAGAAAACGGTAGGAGAGTTAGCTAATATGGTTAGGAGAGTTAGCTAATATGGTTAGGACATCGACTCAGGCATAAGCTCAGGGCTAAAGAAAACAAGTTGAGGGTGCTATGCAAAAAGAAGCTCTCTAACAACCATAAGATGGAGCTTAGGAAGAGAGGCCAACTAGAGAAGCACTTTAGCATGCTCATTTTACTCACTTTACCAACTCACGGCCAAGGTCAGAGATCTATTGAGGTCATGAGGATGATAAAGGAAATTATCAGCAATGTGGGGTTTGCATCGAGCTAAAGGCCTAAACAAGACTAATCAGAGACATGTCTTAGATCAAAACTCACCAGGCCATGAATAGAGAAAGTACAGAACCTTAAATCATCACTCTCACGACAAGAAGAGGAGTCGACCATCTTCCAGCTGATGGTCTGAGGCTCAAGACCATATGATAAAGGAGCTACTTCAAAGGGTAGAGCAGTTAGAACAATGCCCTCGAGCTCAGAATCATCGAGATTGTTGTGAGGAAAGGACCCTATTCACCAGGGAAATTGAGATTAAGCCTCTCCCTTGCAGGTTTAAAGTTTCCACTATCCTGCAACACAATAGAGATAGTGGCCCATATGATCACCTGGATGCATTCAATGTACAAATGAATCTTTAGACTACTAATCCTTTGGTTAAGTATCGTGTCTTCCCAGCCACTCTAGGGGATATACCTCAAACATAGTTCAGGAGCCTCCTAGCTCATAGCATTCATAATTGGGAAGAATGCTAAAAGAGATTCATCAACCAATATAAGGTGCTGAGGAGGCAGCTCACATGATCCTGCCACCTCGCAATGATTTTTTAGCAGGAGAACAAATCACTAAAAGACTACATCTCCCAGTTCAGGCACGAGGTCAATATCGTGGAGAACCCCTTAGATGAGAGCATCTTAACAACGATCTCTGTGGGACTTTACAAAGATGGAAAGCTATATACAAACATATACAAGTCCCCAGTAAGAGATTTAGCTAAATTCTACAAATGAACTATCAAACAGATCAGGTGGGAGGAGAATTTTAGCGAAGGAAATCTAACTAGAACGATAAGGTAAATAGTACCAAAAAGAGGAGCAATAACTGGAATGGTAAGGATAGTTAGAAGGATGTCTCTAATAATCAGCCTACAAAGAAAGCCAAGAGTGAGCAACCTCAGCATCAAGGTCGCCATGATAGCTACAATGTCCTATCAGATACTCAAGATAGGATCTTTGCAGTAGAGAGAAATAGGGAGGACTTTAGGAAGCCTCAACCCCTAAGGACTCCCAACAAGCTTAGGAACAACATAAACAATTTTTGTGCCTATCATAATGAGGTCGGGCACAATACGTCAGAGTGTTGGGCACTCAAGGATGCCATAGAAGACCTCATCAAGAGAGGTCGCTTGTGAGACTATGTGGTGTAACCTTCAGGAAGTGACTTCAGCAACTCTAGCAGATCCCAATTAATTTTGTAATGTAATTCAGAAATTAATAAAAGCATTCTGAATTTCTATACTAATCTTTAAATAAATTTTCAAGTAAAGTATTATATAAGAAGCAAGACAACCTTTGTGGCACAAGATCGCCATACTTTTTGGCATGAGATCACCAATCTTTGTGGTATAAGATCTCCATCATTCTTGGCACAAGATTGCCAACCTTTGTAGCATAAGATTGCCACCCTACTTGGTATGAGATCACCACCCTTCTTTGCACAAGATCACCACCCTTCTTGGCACAAGATCGGTACCTTTTTTGGCACAAGATCGCCACCCTTTTTGGCATAAGATCGCTACCCTTTTTGGCATGAGATCACCAACCTTTGTGGCACAAGATCACCACTCTTCTTGGCACGAGATCGCCACCTTTTGTGGCACAAGATCGTTAACCCTTGTGGCACAAGATTACCATCCTTTTTGGCATGAGATCACCACCCTTTATGGCACAAGATCACCACCCCTTTTGGCATGAGATTGCCAACCCTTGTGGCATAAGATTGCCAACCTTTGTGGCACAAGGTCACCATCCTTCTTGGCATAAGATCACTAACCTTTGTGGCATGAGATCGCTACCTTTTTTGGCACCTGCACCTATTAAGCAACAAGATTGTTGAGGTCCCACCTATTGGACAATAAGATTGCCACCTATTGAGCAACAAGTTTACTTCGGCATGACTTGCTGAGCAACAAGATCATTGTGGCATGACCTGTTAAGTAATAAGATTGCTGAAAATGTAACCTCTCTGGGCAACTAGATTGCTAGCCAAAACATGACTTACCCAGGCAACCAGATTGCTAATTGGAGTATGACCTACTGGGCAACTAGATTGTTAGCTAAAGTGCACTCATGCAACCTACTACCTGGCACTGCATTCATATGACCTACTGAGCATTTAACTCATTAAAAATCTCATTCAAGTAGTAAATGTACATATGAACATTCAAGAGATGAAACTCAGAATTACGAAAGTCTAAATGACAGCATGATAAATTGAGCTTTTGCTAGCAAACTACAACTTCTAGTCCACAGAACGCTCTGAGAGCTAGGGGCTAATGTTGTGGATAATTTTTGATATCGTACAAAAAGGGCTTGTAAAAGCCTAATGGACAAGACCAGCTGATGAAGGCCTAACCTAACCAGGATCGAGGCCACTGAACTAAGACATCAGGTCACTAAATGTGAGCTTAGGTCACTAGTCAATACGGGACAAAGCAACCTTAAGTCATTGAGAGCAAGTAGATCGAAGCACGTAATCCAGAGAAATCTATTCAGTTTCCTATTTTAATAGGAATTAGTTATGATCATCAATCCTTATCCAATATGTAATCATTATCAATTTAGGATTCTTCTCAAGTATTTGAATTACATTCAAACTATAACTCCCCAACCATTATATAAGGGGATGAAATCATTGTACATGATATTCAATCATTAGATACAATATACTTAGCAAAAAGTAATAAAAAGAGTTGTGGACATAGGGGTCATTGGACTTTGGCCAAACCATGTTAAAAAACTACTAGTGTCACCCTGCTCTTCCTCTCTCTCTCTGTGTTTATATTTGTTCTGCTGTTTGGGGTTAAGGACTTAGGTTAACTGGATTTTATTGTCAACAAATATATATATACATATATATTTTTTAGGACTTACAGTGGGTATTAGAGCTTCTGGCTCTTGATCCTTTTTTGTTTTCAAAGAGAAAATAGATTCTACTTTTGCATTGTTATCAGAATGTTCTTCTTTATACAAACCCCTGGTTTTAATGAACATCACTATACATACTAGAAGCAAAAAATCATAGGCTTTATTGAAGCAACTAACATTGATATGTGGGAACTTGCAGAAGATGGTTATGATCCACCCCAAACCTATATAAATGGAATTTCACAACCTAAATCAAAGTCATTATACACTGAAGAGGAGAGGAAGAGACACCTCCTTGCCTCTGAGGTCAAATAGATCATCACTAACTCTCTATCCCCTAATGAATATGAGAGAATTTCAAACTACACAATAGCAAAACAAATTTAGGATACACTAGAAGTAGCACATGTAGGAAGTACTCAGGTCAAGGCATCTAAAGTACATGTTTTAGTGTCTTAATATGAAATGTTCAAGATGGAAAAGGGTGAATCAATTAAAAATCTTATTCAAAGGTTCACTGCCATAATTAACCAATTGTTGTTACTTGGAAGAAAATTTGAAAATGCAAATTTGGTACACAAAGTTCTAAGATCACTCATTGAAGAATGGCAACCAAAGGTGACTACCATCAAGGAATCGCTAAAGATAGGTATGCCAACTATACAGGAGCTCTATGGAAATTTAGAAAAGCATGAGTTAGAATTGAGAAGGTATAAAAAAAATGGAAATGACAAAAGAAAGAAATCTCTAGCACTCAAGGTTGCAAAGATAGCTGAATCTAATGAGAAAGAATCAAATAGTGATCTAGATATAAATGACAAAGAAGATATGGCTTTGCTAAGCAAGAAGCTACAAAGGATTCTTAGAGAAAAGAGGAGTAGAGAAAAGAGGAAAATAGTACCACAAAGGAAAAATCAGAAGAAAACAAATTAAGGAAACACTGGTGTTAGCACTACACCTACCTGTTTTGAATGTAAAAAACCTAGCCATATTGAACCAGATTGCCCAATCTACCTAAAAAGACAACTTGAGAATGAGAGGAGAAAAAGAAAACTATCCTATAAGAAAGTTAATCTAGCCATTTGGGAAAATGAGCATACTGATTCAGAAGATAAAGAGAAACAAGATGAAGCCCTTCTTTGTCTTATGGTAAGGCTTGATGATGATAAGGTATTTGGTAATAAGTCTTTCTTCTACTTTATGGATGAACTTAATTCTAATAATGGAATTTTCTATAGCTAGTGAAAATGAGATTGATAATAGTGATGAAAAAAAATAGATGACATATGCATTGAGTCGTATGATTCTTTACTAAAAGCTAAAAATGAATTAAAGCATGTTAAAAGTGAAAATGATACCTTGTTGAAGAAAATTAGTAAATTGGAAAAGGAAAATAGTGATATAAATATCCTAGAAGAAAAGTTGTTGAGTGAGAGTAAAGTATGTAATCAATGTGAGATTTATAAGTTTGAAATAGATAAATTGGCCATAGCTTTATAAAGATTCACAAATAGTGAGATAAACTCAACAGCATGCTAAAAAGTCAAAAGAACTTTCATAATAAGTCTGGCTTAGGATATAGACAGTAAAGGAAATAGAGGTCAAATAGAAACCATAGACATATTACTTGTTTCTATTGCAACCATAAAAGACACCATATTAACACTGTCCATATAGAAATGGTACCTATGAGCTAAAGCCAAATGAAAAGTTAGTTGGGTTACCAAAGGCATCCAATTCTAATAGAAATGTTACTATATTAACTGAAAAAACTAGACCTAAAACCAATTGGGCACTAGCACAGCAAGTGTAGATTTCATTTTGTAGGTCTGTGTGAGAGAAATAAAAGCAATTACTATTTAAGAAAGCAACGTATGATTTTTGAATAATAGTTGCACTTACACAAGTCCAAGAAGATTAGATCCCCCAAATTATCAGTAAACTTTCTTATCTTTTCATTTTAAATGCTTAATTGATTTGTACATTACAATTACTAATTCAGGCATCGAAGATACCCCTGAGGTTGTTTTGTAGGTACGTGGAGAGAAAATTGAGTTTTCAATGGTTTTGAGATGTTTATTAGTTGTTTAAGTGATTAGGAAAACACTTAGAAAACAAAACTTTAGAAAAATTGAATTCAAGACTTCCTGAATCGATCCAGTAATCAATTCAAATTTATCCAAGATTTCTTTGAATTTTTGAATGGATTCACTTCTCAAAAATATACATTATGAATCTATTCCTCAATCAATTCACAAGATTTTTCAATGTTTTTGGAAGACTCAAAAAGTTCTAAAAATCTAGATGAATTAATTCTAGATTCAATTCGTATATAAAACTATACTCGAATCGATTCATACTTAAATTTTTGCCCTCTGAATCGATTCAAAGCGCGATCCTATATATACTAAATTGATTTTTGAATTCATCCATGTGATACTTCTCAGCCAAAAACCAAAACTTCCTCAAATTTTCTCAACCAGATCTCAATCCTCACACATTCTTTTCACAAATTTGTTTCACAGAACCCTTAGAAACATCCATTCTAGTAATTCTATTTGATTGATTTCAACAAATCTCCCAAAAATAAAAAATCCATAAATTTTTCTCAAACCCTAATAGTTCAAATTTCCATAAATTTTTAGAAATCCAACAATGTCCAAGTGAATTAAGCTCCCTGCTAAAAGAAAAGAAAAAACTCCAACATAACCTTTAAACCTAGTAGCAGAGGAATCATTCTTTCAATCAACAAATGAGTACACTGCTTATCTTCAACTTGCCAATAGGAAGGTAGAACCATTAAAATTGTTAGCTAAGCTATACTGGTTTTACTAGTTTTGAATGTTGAAAAAGCAATTTTGAAACTAACAATATGTTTTAGTATGTTAAATTCATGT
>JANHAO010005556.1:0-22470 GCA_026873985.1 Saraca asoca | reverse complement strand
CCAATAATCTAAGTAATTATGAAAGAAAAGAATTTACATTAGGAGAATCATAACTGAGGCGAATCCTAATCCTAGGCTTTTTATATTTGAATCTTTTCTTTAATTGTTTATTTACTTTCTTATTTCCTATTCAGCTTTCTTTATTTCTTTTTCATTGATTTGGATAGTTAAGTTGTAAGGATTCTAGTAATTAAAATAGCTTCCCTGTGGGATTGACCCGTATTCGCCGGTACTAGCTACAACTACACCGTGCACTTGCGGTTATTTTAAAATGTACAACAAGTTTGTGCACATCAGGTATCATGGTGGAAGGTCTCTTTCAAAGGATCAAGTGATTGGAGGAGCACCTCCGCGCTCAAAATAGCCAAGGGCATTTTGGGGAGCAACCCCTCTTTCTAGAGAGATCATGGAGGAACCTTTGCCGTGTAAGCTTAAAATTCTTGCCATCCCATTGTACGATGGAGATAGCGACCCGTGTAATCATCTAGGCCTATTCAACATCCAAATGGACCTCCAAGCCTGTAACTCTTTGATCAGATGTTGTGTTTTCCCCACTACTTTAGGCGAAGTCCCTTAAGCGTGGTTCAAGAGTCTCCCAGCTCACAACATCGATAGTTAGGAGGAATGTCAGGAAAAGTTTGTCAATCAATATCAGGCATTACGGAAATGACTTGCACCCTCATGCCACCTCGCTATGATCTTCCAGGGCAAGTAGGAGACACTGAAAGATTATCTCGCTCGCTTCAGGTGTGAAGCTAATAACGTAGAGAAACCCTCAAACGAGGCTGTTCTGGTTGCCATCTCGGTAGGACTTCGCATGGATGGAAAACTGTTTAAGAGCCTGTACAAATCCCCGATGGGTAATCTGAGTGAGTTTTACGAGCGAGCCACAAAATAAGTCAGGTAGGATGAGACCTTTGGCTCACAGAAAGCTGAAATAAGTGGCTCAACTCTGAGCAAAAAAAGAAACAACCATTGGAACGAGAATGACAACCCTGAGTTCTAACCCATAAAGAAAAGCAAAGATGAGTGACCCCCAATCCAAACTCGCCACAACACCTATAGCATCCTGTCGGATGCTCAGGACAAGATCTTCGCAATGGAGAGGGATAAGAAAAACTTTGGAAAACCTCCCCCCTAAAGACTCCTGGCAAGTCCAGGGTCAACCGGGGAAAATTCTGTGTATATCATAACAAGTTTGGGCACGTCACCTCAAAATGCTGGGCACTGCGGGACACCATTGAGGATCTCATCAAAAAAGGTCATCTACATGATTATGTTATGCAACCTTCCAGCCAATAGTATGGATCATCCCGGTGGGATACCGAGTGAGAGTGGTCCCCTACTATTAGGACGATCTTTTGATCTCTTGTATCTATTTACAAATTGTACAAACATTTTGAATGCAATTACTAATACTGAGTTTCCTTTTATCATAGCAACCCCCACAGTCCGCATGCTACCAACTTATCACAACCCTCATGAGAGGCTTCACGCTCTAATCCTTCATTTAGTTGCCCCCCCCGAAGTTCAGTCTGGAGAAGAATTGACAAAAAACTTAGCCAGTTGAGCTATGGGCTCGTTGAGGCATGGAGACGCTCAAAATAAACTCGTTCAGCCAATTGAGCTACAGGCTCGCTGAGGCGTGGAGACGCTCAAAACAAACTCACCTTTTACTTAAGCACAAGATTGCCCCGACCACAAGATTGGTCACCTTTTATTTGGGCACAAGATCACCCCAACCACAAGATCAATCACCTTTTATTTGGGCACAAGATCACCCCGACCACAAGATCGATCAACTTTTATTTGGGCATAAGATCGCCCCGACCACAAGATCGATCACCTTTTATTTGGGCATAAGATCGCCTCGACCACAAAATCGATCACCTTTTATTTGGGCACAAGATCGCCCCGAGCACAAGATCGCTCACTAATTGCTTCACAACTCTCATGCGAACTTAATTAAGTTACAGCTCTCTTGCACATTTACTTATTCAAGCACGAGATCGCTCATCTATTCATTTTACGACTCATGCGAATTTAATGAAATTACAGGAACTATGGTTTGCACGCGAATCTATCCTATTATCTGAAAAATTTTACATTTTTATTTTTGCAGGAACTATCTGAGAGCGATGTTACCCCAACGTGCAGTTTATATTATTTTCAAAATCACAAGAAAGTTCGGTAGATGATTCGAGCCAGAGATTTTATTCATTAAAAGACCTCAACGAAGTGTATTTACATCAGAAGGCCCTAGACACGAAGCTAGGTAGAACACATTGGAGGACCCTAAGTACAAGCTCGTTGAGGAGCAAAAGAAGCCCCATAAAAAAATAGCAACAAAGGAAAGAAAAAGAGAAGGAAAGAGAAGGGAGGCCGGCCGTGAATGGTCACGTTTTAAGAACAGCATGCCGCTCATTTTTCCTTCAAATGCACAATTGGTGACAGTGTTGCATCCCTTATACCCTCGATCACCTACACCTCCTGGAAGAATCGACTCAAGGAGTACCGGGGGCACGGTCGGCCAAAGAGTTGCATCACAGCAAAGCCAGAAGGACAAAATCTAGGAAATGTGCGGGAATGACCCATATTATCAGTAAAGATGAATCTTCCGAAACACATATGCAGCAGACTATACACACCTCCAGAACAGGTTGGAATCTCTGTGGCAGCCTCACAGGATGTCCCATGCTTACTCAGTATGATAAGGCTAAAGAATCACCTTCCTTATATAAGACCGGTGACAACTTATCAAAATATCCAGATTCATCCCTCCCAACCACCCGCATTAATGGCCTAGGAAAAAGAATAAGCTAGTGTAGTCATAATTACCGGATGTATGTTATCTGGGGAAATGAAGCGATAGTTCCGGGAAAAGGAGACTTATGCTTTTTGAAAATCAAAGGGGCTCAACTCCTAACTCGCTACGTAAGTTGAGAGTTGGGGGGCTAATGTGGTATACGAGGATTGGCCCAAAAGGAAGTAGTGGACTCGGGTCCGCTAGGAGCACCTCAGCGAGCTCCTCTTCTAGCGAGCTATGTCATAGCAGGCCACACCTCGCTGAATTAAAGCCTAGTGGGATTGTTATACATTTAAAGGTGGCCTTGTGAGGATGAGTCCCCGAGCGCGACAGAGACCAAGTTCCCTACTTCGACGAGAAGGCCACGACAAACTTCGCTTCACCCATCAGAAAGTGGCAACAGCGAAGTACTCCTGACACCAGCCTTACCTCACTCGTCGCAATGCAATGATGCTGCGAAGGAATTTGGGTACATTTTGAAGAACTGTCTCCCCCATAAGGGACGACCGAACGAAGGAATTACGAGGTCGGATCATCGACTGGCCGATTACTCTAAGCCGCTTCCTCGCTGCAGCGACACCCAGCCCGCTACAGCAGAACCCGCGATGCCCTCGAGCCAAGAATCCCTTGCTCAGGGCACCGAACAGCAGACACAAGTCAACCACCCACCTAGGGAGATTATTCAGCAGCCTACTTTCTACAGTAGCTGGATTATAGCCCCCTTTTCTGTCTTTTCTCATATATAGTTTGATATAACACCACTATAGCTGGTAATTAATGCATGTAAATCCTCCTTCTTCTATAAATAGGATTACACTGTTAGAAAGGAGAGAGGTCTTGTAAGTAGAAACTCTACAAATTACTTTACATCAATAAAATCTTTGCCGTGGACGTAGGGTCCAGTGTTGCCTAGATTTGGCCGAACCACACTAAACCTCATACTTTCATCTCTACTCCCCCTTTGATCCTAATTCATCCTCTTGTCCTATAAAGATTGAATTAGAAACAGGCTTGAGATCTCGTAGGAATCCTCTCATTGGCCAGAGTTTGGAACGTGACCAAAATCTGACATCAACAGCTAACAAAAGGAATCTAGAATGAAGGAACAAAACCTCAACATTAATCTTCAAGTTTGTAGCCCCTTGGACTGATTACAACTAGCCTTCCATGGAGGCACAAAAATGCAAAGAAAAAGGAGAGCAAAAGCTTACTCTCTACACCAGGGAAACTAAGCTAAAACTACCTTAAAAACTACTTATAAAACTGAACTTAACAAGCCAAAACAAAAAGGTCTTGCCCAGGTAGAAAAGATGGTAGCTACTGGTTAGTAGGAGTAGGTAGAAAGCTATCTGATTGCTTCTACCTCTGTCCTTGCATGTTTTGCTCTTTGGCAAACTACTTCTAGTTTTTCTATTGACTTTCTACTCTCTAGCTGGTTAAGTGTTTGCTAGATCAAAGGATGGATCATTGGGCTCAAGTTCATGCCAACTGGGGGCCTTAAAAGTCCAATTCTGCAGAGCCCATTTTCGCAGCATTTCTGTCATGAATTGCAGCTCCATTTTCATGCCCAATTTGATCTCTTTAGCTCTAGAAGTCTTCATATGAAATGTGGCCTTATGTCTTAAATTCTATTTGGGATTAGTTTCACCTCATTTGGACTTATGTATCTCTAGATATGATCTACTAAATATTCAGAGGTCGGGTAGCCAGGGACAGGGCTGAGACAGTATTCTGATTTTGAGTTAAGCTCCAATTTTGGATGACCAATTGTGAGATTCAGCATTTATAGTCTTCATAAAAGTTGTAGAGATCTCTCTTATCTTTCCTAGAAGATAAGAATCACATTAATTAGACAAGTGTAGCTCTAGATATAGCCAGATTACAGAAATTGCTCAAAATGGCCGAAAACTACAGAATTTTCCAAATGATGCCAATTGACACTAAATCATAAATACACACTAACACAATTGGAGTAAGTCATTTTTGGACTTTAAAATGCTAAGTGAGAGGGCAAATAAATGGTTGAAACATTTTGTTATTAGCGAGCTGAGTGACTTAGCCTCTACCAGGCTCGAGTTTATCTCATTCTCTTGAGACCGTTTTTTGCCTATAACATAAGCTCCCAAACTCTCAGTTTGCTTTGCGGATCAGGAGTTGCAATTTTCTGAGGCTTTATTTGTATCTCCAGTTAGAGTCTTCACTTGATCAGATTGTCATTTTAGATGTCATTTCATTCTACTTTAGGAAGTGCTTTTTTCTATTTGCCATTTTTGGCTGTTGGTGTGGCATTGCCACTCATTTTGGGCCGTTAGATGAAGACCAGCCAGATGTCTTATGGATTCTTTGATGGACTGAGCTGGTCTTTTTATACATTGAGGGACTTCTTCTTCTATCATAGAGAAGTTCGATGGAAGAAGCTAATAAGCCTCCTGTATTTTTAGTGTCTTGGCTTCCAATGAAGCTTGTTGAGATATGGATGGCCTGTTGTAGAGTACTGGGAGGCATGGATAGCCTGTTGCACATGGCTTCACCGCAAGATCCATCTGGTAGGCTCTTGGGGAGTCTTGTGCTGATCTTGGACTATCTTCCCTAGCTCCCTTTATAGAATCCAGCATGGCTATTAGGACTCTTGGCCTCCTTTTGAGCTGCGGTGGGCTTGATCTAGGAGGAACCGCCGATCAAGTATGGGAAGACTACAAGAATGGAATTACTGGTCTTCCTACTGGTGGGAGTTTACCTCCTAGTTTAGCTGGCTCATCACTTTCTTGTTGGTATGGTAGTATTAGGCTTGTAGGCTTCTTGACTTTATTTTTGTATTTCTTCTTCATCTAATGTAATTTTGCCTCTTTGAGGCTCTTTGGCTATGTAAGTTCTGCTATGTAGCTCCCAAGAGCTATATCGAATGCTTCATACATCATTGCTTGTGTATTTCTGATGATTAATGAAATGCTTCTTTAGCCAATCAGCTATGTTTTTAGCTTTCTATCTTTTGTTTGGTTGGCTTCAACAAGTAAGAATCAGGTCACATGTGAGCTATGACTGATGAGAATGTGTTGCATGAGAGTTATATTGAGTTTGTTTTGACATCTTCATGACGTGGTGGGCTTGTTGCCTGATATCTGATTTGAACTTGCTATCGAGGTAGGCTCGTGGGCCGTCTCACCCTTAGTTTGTTTAGTTGTGGCGAGATGGTAGCTCATCGCCAAGCCGAGTCCCGCATCCATACCATAGCAAGCTCATTGCTCAGTTTCGTAGCAAGCCCGTTGCTTAGTGGGGCAATAAGCCTGTTGCTCAATTTTACAGTAAGCTCGTTACTTAGCGAGGCAGCAAGCTTATTGCTCAGCCCTGCAGCAAGCCCATTGCTCAGCGAGACAGCAAGCTTGTTGCTCAGCCCTACAGTAAGCTCATTACTCAACCCCACAACAAGCTTGTTGCTTAGTGGTCAGGGAATTTGTACTCCTGGTCCCAGTGTGAGGGACTTGGTTTGTTCTGGATGTATCGACGAGATAGGCCTTACGCCGTCTTAGCCCTAGATAAAATCCTTGCAAGGGCAGAGTGAAAACTCTTTGTCTAGGCAATGCTTTTTCGGCCAATCGGTAACTTACATCGATTCAATATTGAATGTTTCATGCAACTCACTATCATCAATGTCAAGGAAATGTTACAGGATTAGAATATGGTTCTGATGGAGGGCTTAGGCTCTTGGGTAGTGACTCACTAAGCCTGTTGAGCTCGTTGCTCTGATGGTCTTACCACATAATCTTGTAGTCGACCTCTTCTAATGAGGTCTTCAGTGGCATCCTTTAATGCCCGGCACTCTGAGGTGGTGTGTCCAGCCTCATTGTGATAAGTATAGAATCTGCTTAGATCTCTGGACTTGGCAGGGACTCTCATTGGTCTGAGCCTTCTAAAGTCCTCGTTGTGCCCTTCTATTGTAAAAATCTTATCCTGTGTATCAGATAGGATGCTGTAGCTTTCGAAGCGACCTCCAGGTCACTAGGGCTTTGCCTTCTTCTTGAGCTAAGGAGTGGGGTCGCCGTGACTCTCATTGCCCCTCTTTTTGCTCATGATAGGACTATTGGAGTCCATGTTCTGCTTAGGCTCCTACATTCTGAAGGTCTCTTCCCATCTTATTTGTTCGGTAGCTCGCTTGTAAAATTCAACAAGGTCTTGAGCTGGGGACTTATAGAAGCTTTTGTACAGTTTCCTATCTTTGTGAAGTCCTGTTGAAATGGTCATTAGGAGGCTTTCCTCTAAAGGATTCTCCACGGAGTTAGCTTCATGCTTGAATCGGGCCATGTAATCTTTCAATGGTTCGTTCTTACGCTGGAAGATCATTACGAGATGGCAAGGAGGCGTGAGCTGCCTCTTCAGGGCTCGATACTGGTTAATGAATTTTCTTTGGCATTCTTCCCAGTTGCTGACGTTGCGAGCTGGGAGGTGTCTGAACCACGCCCGGGATACTCCTCCTAATGTGGTTAGGAAAACACGACGTTTCACCAGGGGGTCATTTGTCTGAAGATCCATCTAGACATTAAATGCATTCAGATGGTCACTTGGGTCGTTGTTCCCATCATACAGTAGGATCGCGGGCACCTTAAGCTTCTATGGGAGAGGCTACATCTCGATCTCCACAGAAAATGGCAAACTTTCCTCGTAATGAGGTTAGTTACTCTGAGGTCATAGGCAGTCTTCTAGTCACTTAAGCCTTAGGGGGATTTCCTCCATAGTCTAGTTCTGCATTTTAGATTGAAGGGTGGAGCTTCCTGCTCATTGCGAGCCCCCCCTAGTTGTTGGCTGTCATGATCTTTGTGAGTTTTCCTCTGAGCCTTTTTACGAAGCTGCTGGAGTTGTGTCATGATTTCTTCTTATCTTTTTATTCTCTAAGCTTGAGCCTATGCCAAGGCTTTGACAATTTCAGCCAACTCTCTTACTGTGCCTTTGAGTGCTAGGCAGGGTTAGCCGGGCGTTTAAGCCTCTTGAGTTTCATGGCAGCAGTAGACTGTTGGTGAACTCCTACAATGGGTATGCCTGCTAGTTGGGGAGCTGGAGTGGTTAAACTCTGAGCGGTTCTTCTTCTCACCATCGTTAAATTGTAATGGAGACTTCAAAAAACAAATAGGTCCCCACAAATAGCGCCAAAAGATGTTGACGTTGGAATTTGGTTCGTACGGAGAGTCCCATATTCCGACCAACGGGGGTGAGTTCAAAGACCCAATACCACTCCCTAAAGTAGGAGAAGATGAAGGGAGAGGAAGAAAGAGGAGGGTGGCACTGTGTTTTTAACATGGTTCGACCAAATCCGGATATCACCAGACCCTACGTTCACGATGGAACTTTTATTGATATTTGAGAAGAGATTTTTATAGAGTTTTGGCATGTAAGTTTCTAGCCTCTTCCTCTATTCTAACAATACATTCCTATTTATAGAGGAAGGAGGAGATACATACATTAAATGTCAGCTACAGTTGTGTTACATCAAGAAATAAATAGAAGAGATAGACAAACTCTTGCAATTAGGTTACTGTAGGCTTTTGTCTGTGGGGTGGGCCCTTCTTGTCAGCTGTGGACTAACATTTGTATGTATCTGTTGCTTGGTATCATTGTGTCGTGTGAGGTGTCTGTCATCCCGAGTTGGGGGTCCCTAGCTCGGGGTCGTTGTGGAAGGTCACTATAGCAAGCTCAGTGCTGCTGTAGCAGGGTAGCAAGCTTGAACAGAATAGTTGACTACTTGGCAAACTGGTCTTGTGGCAACCTTGTAGTGTCGCTTTCAAGCGGTGAGTGGGGTGGAGCTCATTGGGCGTCCTTGGTGAGCTAAGTGACTTAGCCTCTATCAGGCTCGAGTTTGTCTCGTTCTCTTGAGACCATTTTTTACCTATAACAAGAGGAAAATTGAAGTAAAAATAAGGGAAAAAGAAGAGATATCACCTGAATTGGAAGAGCCGAAGCTCTGATGTCAAACTGATATGATCTTCCTTAGAGATGCCCATAGATCTATCTCCAATTTAGCAAATTTAGCACCAAAATTGAAAGAAAAAGAAGGATATTCATGCCAAACTCTAAAAAGATAGAAGGAGAGTGATAAGTGATGAAGATTGACGCCACAAAAAGGAAACTTTTTAATAAGTTTTGAAGTTCTTGTAAGAACTCTAGGAAAGCACTTGCTCAAGGAAGAAGACTTTTTACTTCTCTAATTCACTAATTTGAATGATTGAGGAAAACATGCCTCCCCTCATAGTAATTAGGCTTTAAAATGGACTAGGTTCAAGTCTTAACAAGCCGAGTTAAACACCCAAATAAATAACCAAGCAAACAAGCTAAAAAGATCCAAAAAAAAAAAAAACAAGGCCAAACAATTTAGCTAACAAGGCCGACTGCCAAAAAGCCCACAAAACAACACAAATCCAAGTCTTAATTCACCAAAAAAATAAGGAAAATAAAAGGGGAAAACAGCCCTAAAACAAAGTAAAAAAAGGTCTAAAAAATGATCTATACAATAACAAAATAATAACCCAAACCTTATAACAAGGTTAAATCTGGATAGAAACTCTAAGTCAACTTGATAGTCAATTTTGAGACTCCAAGTGACAAAACTGGGCTCTAGCCTTGACATAAAAGTTGTAGAGTTTTATCTTAGCTTTCTAACCATGTAAAGATTGTCTTGATCCAACATTTGGGACTAAAGTTATAGGCCAAAAATTGAAACAGTATCAAAATCTCAATATTAAGCAATTAATTTAATTAAACAACAAATTATGACTAAATCACAAAACAAGGTCAATTTACTAAAATAAACTCAATTAACATTCAAAAAAGGTACATAATGAGAGGAAATAAAAGCAATAATATTTGTTGTTTATTAATCCCTTGGGTAGTCCCTTGGTAATAATAACATAAGCAGTTTCATTTTTTTAAATTCTGATAATAATTGTAAGATTTTGAAATTCATATATTATTTTTATCTTTTGTCTAAATTTTAGGGTTTAATTTGTAATTTTTCCAATATAAAAATAATTTGAAGGAAAATACTTCAGAGAAATCACCTCATCTCCAACCATGAGAAAAATAGTTTCTCTTATGTTTGGGAGTTTTGAGGGAATGAAATGGAATGGAATGAAACATAATGGAATGAAAAAGAAAGAGAAGGGAAAGAATGAAAGGGAAGCTATATTTCCATTATTTGGATGTTTAAGTAAAAAAAGGATAAAAATTAAATGTAATTTTAATTAAAAATATATTTCATTTCAATCTATTGGTTTCACCTCAATTTGGAAGAGAATAAATTTTGGAGATTTGTGTGCAAAGGAATGGAAGAGTTTCCTTTCCATTCCATTCATTGTCTTTACTAAAAAAACTCTCAAACAATGAAAGGTCATTTTAATCACTTCTATTTCATTTCTTTCCATCATGATCCATCCTCCAAACAAAACAATATATATCTCCTCTGTATTATATTAGCCGTGTGTCATTGCCCTGCCCATACTTAATTAGGCTTGTTGCTTCCGCTTGCTAAGACAGACTCTCTCCATCTCTTCGTTATTTTATTTCTCCTATTGAGACGTATACATACATGGTTTCATCGCCCTTTGGAAAGTCCCATTTTTAGGGTTCTTTTCTGCATTCTTTGGTTCTACACTATTATGCAATTCAGCTGACCATAAGAGGGTTTCGATGGACTGAATCCTTGAGTTCAACAACCATGTAATTTGCTTAGTTCTAGCTCTAAGAGATATGGGAATATGGGCAAGCTTTAAATCCCAGGCTCCAATTTTCTCTTTTAGTCCACAGATTTAGTTCTATTAGAGAAAGCTTCAGTATTATTGGGTGATTAAGGTTATTTTTCCCCGATTCCAGTTTTGATTTTAATTTACTATACTTCTTTTGCTGCATTTTAGAAATTTGGTATCTTCAATTTGGATTGGTTTACTAAAACTTGAGCTAGCTATATCAGATTGTATTGTTTAAAGTCTTTTAATTTTTTTAAAAAAATTTAATTTAAATTCTAAATTTAGAGTTTTTCTTTTTTTAAAAAAAATAAAATTGTAATGAGGGTTGGAGATGATTTTTTTTTTAATCCTTGAACCTAATGAACCTTAGGATATGGGGAACCCTTTGATAAGAATAGATGTGGATGGTTCTTAGCAAGCATGTCAATGATGGTGGGTAAGAAAAGCACATTAACTTGTGTCTGTAAACTATCTATACCTGCTTGGATTGACAATTTTTTATGCTACATTAATTTGGTGCATAGAATTGATTCACTGAATTTTCATTTGGATACTCGCATGTTTGGGGACAGAAACAAGGATAGTGGTGGTAGCTTCTAATAAGCAGTTTATTTCCATCAGTTGTAGAAGCAAATTTTAATAGAAACAATATCATTCAATCTCTCTGAAGCACTTGGCTGCTTTGTATTATGGTCATTGGACAGCATTCTTATAAACCTTGCAAGTCATCAAGGAGCTGTTAAGGGATCCAAAAAGGTGGTCTGGTAAACATTTTCGAGATCATGGAGGTTTGGATGATATCACATTAAGCTTCAATGGAAATAGTTTTATGTGAGTTTTGCCGTGCCCAATGATTTTATAACCATGAATAACAACATAATAAAGTTTAATGGTAGTTGAAATCCATACTTAGAGATGAGGTGTTATTATTTCTTTCCATCAAGTCAAATATTTAGACGGTCTTTGATTAGTCCATAGTCATATGGTGTCTTTGTTTAGGGTTTTCCGTTGCTTTATATTTTCTATTCAGATGTGATCTTTTCTTTTGGATTGAAGAAATGTTCATTTATGCAAGAACTGCTTTCCCTCTCTATAACATATTACTTTCAGGTCCAAATATGAGAATCCTTATATGCAATCAGATTCTGCTGCAAAATATCATCTAGTAAGAAAAAAATTAGATAAACACCACAAACAGAGATCCCCTATACCACTATATTAGGTCTTTCTTAGGGATTGATAATTGCATTTGCTTGGCAGTAGGTACTAAGTTGTGTTATAGAATGAGTTTGTCTATTTCTGCCCTAAGTTTCAGTTAAAAATTTCTTTTTAATTTTTTCTGACTAATTCAACTTCAAAATAATTCTTTTAATTGTTCAAATTTTATCCTTGAGTCATTCATTGTTATAATAATTCTTTTAATTGTTCAATTTTTATCTTTTAATCATTCAATTTTATAAAGCCAAACCTGCACATTTAGAAAGATATTTCAGTTCCATAACTAACACCCAATCAAACTCTATATAATAGTACTATGGGTTTGGCTATTCCCACTCTAAACCAAGAGACATATACCATCAATGTGAAAAAGGGCAAATAAGGGGCAAGTAAAGAGTGTGAAAAGGGTAATACTAATGTTGTTCATGATTTTTTTGTAATAGTCAGGCCAAGGTTGACAAGGAGCTTAAAAGATGCAGTGAGCAATATAGCAGGATTAATTGACTGATTGATTATATTCAATATCCTTAGATTGTTGGACACCAAGATATTAGTGTTGCTGATGTGTTTTTGTGGTAAGATGATGAGGTTTACCATTTGAGCTTTCTCATTCATGTGACCTGCCATAGTTTTTTTTATGTATTCAGCCTTTTGTTGGCCTAAAGTTGGATTAGCTTCTTACATAATGCTGCAAAAGACGATTTGTAGGGCATGTTTGCCTGCCTTTGGTTCTCTGTGTTAGTAGTTAGGCACAAAACAGGACATTAAAAGTGCATGTAATCTTCACTCCTTTAGTGTTGTGACTTAACAATATACAAGAAGAGCTATTCACAAAAAATTAAAAAAAAAAAACAATTACAAGAGCCAGAAAGAGAAAAGATTCAAGTCTGATACATGGATAGATTGGGAATAATGCAGGGCTGCCACCTTACTTTTATCCACTATGACAGTTCAATGTTTTTCACTTGCAACCAGTGGGTTTAATCCATTATTTCTTTCTTGATGTTTTTGAAGATGAATGAGCTGGGTCACATTCATATTCCAGAGGCTCTTTTAATTTACCATTTTTTTTTCCTTTTAGTGAAGTCATTTAATTATTAGCATTGATGTATGCATTTGGTATTGTTTTGATGCTACCTGCAAGTTTGGTGAACTATTTTTATTGTGCATACTGATAGCAGAAGTTGATTTAAGGATGAGATTGTTTGAAAATATCATAATTATCAGTTCAGATTAGCATAGCCTTCTCTGGTTATATCATTTTCTGTGAGCCATTAATAAAATATTTCCTTTAATTGTTATGTCTCTTCCTAAAATAATGTCAGTGCAGTGTTTCAAAAACATATCAATGGCTTTTTTTAGCTTATTAGATGGGAACCTCGGTAGAGCTAATGGAACCAGCAACCATGCAGCTTATGGCTACAAAAGTGGATGCTTATGCTTATCAATGGAGTTTATCATGCTTATGTTGAACTTGATATCATATTCTTTATTCAGTTTTTATCAATAATTATCAGTCACGATTCACAGAGTGACTTTTTATTCTAAAAATATTGGATCATATAGGCAAGTTTTTGAAGAGTCTAAAATGGTCCCAAGATTTCAACGCACTTCTTTAGACAAAATGAATTGCGACATAAATGACCGTTAAATAATGTAATTTCGATCTGAGACCTCTTAATAGTCTAAGCCAAGGCGGGGTAATTAGTTCCTAAGTTGTTTACTCTCCATCTTTTCCTTAGTTTGACAATTGACTTGAATTACATGTTTATATGATTTATGTATTGGATTGTTGGTGGAATTCTACTTCCAGTATCCTTAACTGGAAAAGCAATCCACTTTCATCATCTCAATAAAAAAACAATTTAGATTTTGCGAATAGTATGTCTCTCCATATTTGTGGTCAAATTATTATCTATCTATTTAAAATTCCTTTTTAGTGATTTGAGGGGAAAAAAATTCTCAGAAGACGGAATTCATGTCAACTACATTACATATATACATTAAAAAAAAAACTAACATGGGTCTACAAGTAAATCCTTATTAGCTTAATTTGGTGATTAAAGATATGCAATGCGTACAACTTTATTTTTTTCAAGCAGTGTTGCGAATGAGCAAAATATGACTATATATTACAAATAAACTGCGCATGTACTTCAACCTTATAATTCAATGAAATATAGTATAAAATGTAACTTTTCAATTACGGATTTATACAATATCATTTATAAAATCTACATATTTGTTTTGATTAATGAAATAGGTATTATGGAAAATGTTTCTAAATGACATAATTTTAGACATGCAATTCAGAAATTCATAAACAATATATCTCAATCAAAGAAGATTTTAAGATTTTATCTTATTATAAAATTTTGTTTTCATCATTATTCTTAACACATTTTTTATACAGACTAAAATTTTATTAACTTACAAAAAGCAAATTTTATATATATATATATATATATATAGCGAGAGAGAAAGAGAGATGCCCGATGGCTTGAATACAATTTTTTCTTAACAAAAGGTCCAGGTGTCCAAAAATTCCAAAATAAAAATTTGCAAAATGAGCTTATGTGGGCCATGCAGGTGCGTACGCATCGTTTACGTCTCGGTGTGTACAAGTAACATCCCCGTTCCATCGCTGCTCTTTTAGCTGTGCGCATTGGTGCGCTTGGGTGCTCGGGTCTTTCTACGATTATGCTGACTCAGTTTGTTTCAAATTTATGTGTTCCTTGCTCATGATCAGGTTATTACTCAATTCTTAGTTTTAGCCTCAATTTCAGTTCGGGTTTCTTATGATATTTCTACCTAGGGCTTGCTCACTTGATTAGCCTGACATTAAAAGCAGTGCAGTATGATTATGAAGCAATTAATGAAAGAGAGTTTCAAGTAGACTGATTTTCCTTGGGTTAATCCTTATATACTTATGCTCAAATCATGCTTGATGATAGAAAAAATTAGCATTTATTGTGACTTTGTCAAAAATTAAATAAATTAAATCAACTGTGATTACTTATGATCAAGAGAAGAATATAACCTACAGTCTTGAGTATAATAGCATTTGCCATTATTTCATTTCCAAGACAACAGTTGGTTGTAATACAATGGTTCAATAGATACAGAAAGAAATGTAGGACAGAATCACAGATATGTGTGTATTTGTATGTATTCTGCAAATTGGTATGCAGTGCTAGCACACATACATGTGGTTGAAAAGATAAAATGTATTAGTTTTTTATATTACATGGTTGTGTTGCCGTTTTGATTGATCATGTATATATTTGTTTTGTGGTTCTCCTTATGATTCTGTCTTTGATATGAGATTCAGGTTACAATTCCCGATCTTGGAATCTGAGGGAGTGTAAGCTCAGAAATGGATGCATTGAAAGCATGTTATGGAGATGACTCTTCTGAGTCGGACTCTGAATCTTCCTATCCAAGCTGTACCTTAGCCCGCTTGGAGGGATTTACACCATTGCCTCCGCCTCCTCTGTCACTCCTAAATCCTCCAAATACTCTAGGTACTTATGGCATTGGCTGATATTATTTGTATTTGCTTATTAGAAATCTGTTGTTCTGGAACAAATTGATGATTCCCCAAGGTAAAAAATAATCAAAGCAAAGAATAAGAATCATAGCTTGCACCAATTTCGTAATATAATTTGGATTTATTATGTTGTCAGTTTCATTGGAATACCAAAATTTCAGTTGTTATTTATATTGGTAGTATTGTTGCCTTTTTATGTTAAATTCCATATCACAGGAGTTCATTATTTTGATGGTGAAGGGCATCAGGATTATCTGCAAACAGGACAGACAAGTAGAGTTAGGAGCTTTCCTCATGTTGATGGTAACTATGCCTTACATGTTTACATACCAAGTAAGTATCTTATGGTCTTTGTAATGAATTAAAATTTTTGCAATAGGTTTTTTTTAAATTGTATTCCTTTCTTGTATGTTGGGACAGGATCTGGAAGGGACTTTGTGAGTTTTTTGTATTATGGAACTTGTTTAGGGGTAAATGTAGTTTCCATACTTTCTCTGTTTTTGCCTTTGAAACTTCTCGTAAACAAATTGAGTGGTTGGGCATGTTAGTGATTTATATGTCTATGTTTGTACAAGGTACTAACTGTTTATTTATAGAATTTCAAATTATGAGGAACCTTTTTAGTTTGTGGAAGTGAAAATTAAAATTCTGGCCTCAGTGATCTTGAGTTTGTGCAAAATGTCATAAAATTACTCATAAAATTATAAAAAATGGTTATTTGTTAGCAATATCATCCTGCCTTTGCTTTTGAGTTTTAAGGTAATTATCTGCTAACAATTTTGAAATTCAGAAGACAACAAAGAGTCCCTTAGTGAAGCTATTAAGATGCCTTAAGCATTATGAAATAAACATTGGTTCTGTAATAAAACTATTATTTTTTATAATGGGAGAGCAAGGGGATCAGGAGAGGCAATTGTCCTCTTCATCTGCCTTTATATTTTGCAGTTCTCTGAGTGACATGGCTTTTATATCCTTTTATTTCACATTCTATTTCAAGACATATTTTAGTTTCCACTTCTAATTAAATGTTAGTTTTATCTCATTCATGTCCTCTCATGTCCTGCACGTATTTTAAGCCTGAACAAGACAGGGAAATATTATTCTCCAACAGTTAGATGATTATAGCTGTGTTTATGATTCTGATGAGGCTAATAAACTGATCTATAAATAGACATTATACATGAAATGGTGACTTCTGGCTATAAAACACATGCATGGGGGATCTCAAGATGGTTGTAATTATTCATAGAACATCTGTGCGTATCTTCCAGATCCATTTGCCATAAAGAAACTTAAATATTGTCTAATTGTATTAGGCTTCGTATAAATACTTTTTTCAATTGAAACCTTGCTCAAGAAAATTAACCTATATTCATAGCACCCAAGGAACACCTATAGAAAGATGAAGAAGTGCTAATTAAGCTTTTGTTGTCCATGCTTCTATGATTTCTTTATATCACTTTGGTAGATTTTACTCCGGCATTGTACTTTTATAAGTTGAAATGACTTTGGACTCAGACCACAATTTTTTTTATTTCAGTTTATATACCATCTGCATCAAAGAAGGAACTGGCCTCCTTCTTGAAGAAAATCTCATCTCATGCGCCAAGTCTTTATATTGTTGATCTTGATGTGCCACTTCACAGTCTCTGCAATAATGATGAGAGACTTGAACAGGTTGCCTTAGGAAGGGGATTTCACATTAGTTTGGGACGAACTGTCCCAATACAAGTGCATCAGATTGACTCTGTGATCTCCATGCTTCGACAGAAGCTACAAACTCAGCTGAGGTTGGTTTGTGCTCTTATTCAGTTCAATTGTGAAATGAAACACTCGGTTTTCTCTATCTGTTGACATGATCTTTGGCTTTTACTTCTTTGTTGTAAAGCAGCTACTTGATCGACTTCAGTAAGTGGGAGATTTTTGTCAATGATGATCACACTCGCACCTTTTTGTCACTGGAAGTGGTTCAAGGAGGGTTAGCGGAGGTATTTTTAGAGGACTTTTCTCTCCTCCTTTTTATATCTGTACACACACTCTTTCTTATAATATTTCATGCTTAACCAACTTGTGCACATTAAAAATAGTATGTTGAATTGGAAGGCTACACACATTTTGATTTACCAAAAAGGTTATGTATAATGTTTAGATGAACAAAATTTGTGATATTAGAATCAGGTTATTCAATAATAATAAGGCTAAAATGTACCAAACCCCTTGTACTTTAGGTGATATGCATATAACCTCTTGACTTGACATTTAAAAACGTGCATTTAACCCCCATTATACTTTAATTTATGTGCACTTTACCCACAACTACTATGTGACCACTAAAAACCCATATTCCTTCTAAAATAAATAAGAAAATCAAAACAAATTTTTTTAGAGGAAAAACGATAATTTGTGGAAAAAAGTTTGTTAGAGGGAATTGAAAATTATAACAAAACCAACCCACCAGAGTAACGCATACATGATATTTCATCTTCATTGAATTTTTGAATTGTAGAGATGAATGACATATCTCTTTGTTTTGCTTTGTGTGCCCTAGCATTTTTGTATAGAACTTTATGATTAGATCAAAATTTGAAATAATCAATATTATTATAGTTCTTTTTTAGAGAAAATGAAGGTTTATAATCATCATGTAATAACCACATGAGTGTTCCTTTAAACTTATGGATGGAAAATAGACAAATGTATATAAAGTACACATGAATTAAAGTACAAGGGGGTAAGATGGACTTATTTGAAGGTTAGGGGTTTTACGCACTCAAATAACCCCCTTAAAGTAAGGCTTAATGTCACGTATCTCCCATGAAGTTTCAAATCTTACAAATAATCCCTTGAAGTTTTCAAAGAACTGAAAGAAAAAAAACCATCCATCGCTCTCTCCAACTGTTTTTTTATATGAATTTCAACCAATTTGTGGGTGGGTTTTCCTTTGAACTAAATTACTACCAGTAGGGGTTGACTCTTTAATGCATTTAAGGCATGATTGAATGCAAGCATTTTGAATAAATTATTGTTGAAATACAGTTTGACTACAGCTAGGGAGGTGAGGGTTTTTTTTTTTTTTTCCTCTTTTAAGTTTATTGCACTAAAAAAATAGTTAAAAAGAATTGGAGGTGGTTCATCTGTATTTTCCTGTTTCTTTTAACTAGGATTTTAACATTTCCGGTTTTTTGAAAACTTCAGGGTGGCTATTTGTAGGATTTGAAACTTCATGGGAGTTATGTAACACTAGGTCTTAGTTTAGGAGAATTATTTGTATTTTGCCCTAAGCACATCATCCAAAGGACTGGGGGTTTAGTGCATTTTAGGCTAATAATAATATGGTAGCATCGAAAGCCATAAAATATTGTGTTTGGGAACTCAAATGTGAAAAGATGTTATTATGACCCCAACATCTTGAATATCACTTCTACAACAAGGAAAGCTTCCTATAGACCAAACCATATGGAAAAAAGTGTGAGCTGAAGAATAAAGCTTGTCCACTAATTGGTTGGATATAATTCCCTCCCTTCCATTAATGTTCAACAAGTGATTGATAAAAAGGTAAGCTACTGATTTTATTCAAGGACCCTTGGATTATAATGCTTTCTTTAGTGCAATTAGTAGAATCCTAGTATTAGGATTGTTATTTTATAAATTAGTTTCTAAACTGAACCCAGAGTTTTTTTTAGATTCAAACCAATTCCAACCAATTTCTAGTCATATCTGAAAATTTTCTGTGTTCCACCTAGGCACTTGATTTGTGGACTGTTTAAATGTACGAGGAAGATGTTAAAATAGGGCATTTTGGATCATTTTTCAACCCAATGCCATTATTAACCAATCATACATTTTTTTAAAAAAAAAATTTCTACCTGCATTATTCTTTAGAGTCACATGACAAAAGTAAAGCAAAGCAAAGTGGCAATGTAAATTCTTGAAAGCCTGATACAAACAAATGAAACCTTCAAGTAAATCTGATGTTGATGACATATTTCTTTTGTGTTGGATGGTAAATGGCTCTAAATTGAGAAAGACTAATTGAAACTTACAAGAATACCTAGTTATTATTTGATGTCATACTCAATTTTAATTAATAATTTCCTGTGCGGGAAGTGTACTATAGGATAATTCTCTGTCAATATACCAAATTTATTTGTTGATTATTAATGTGTCCTTGCCATAGATGTGAAACGGACTCTATCTAATGTTTCCTTCCCATTGGTTTCAGATAACAAAGCAAATTGAAGCGGTCAATACAATTTATAAGCTTCATAATCTTCCTGAATTTTATAAGGTCAATTTACAACCATGATTCATGGTGCCCATCTATGTTTCTCACTCTTTTATTTAGGACTCAAAATGTTCTTTGCAGGATCCCCGCCCTCATTTATCCTTGGCATGGGCATTGGGTGATGTCAGCCATACATTGAAGAAATCAGTTGAGGAGGAAATGAAGAGATGTCTTGCTGGGAAAATTTTAAGGAAATGCATCTTTACCTGTAGATTCAAAGGTATTGAGTGTAAGATTGGGAAGAAAATGTATACAGTATGTAAAATCTCAGACGGACAATAAATTTTCTTGATCAAGGGGTTTACTATTTGTCTATTTATGGCTGCGAAGAGCTATAATTGTGTAAAATGTTAAGATTTCTTGGGTTTGGTGATAGGTAGTGGAGGATGAGTGAGATGTGAGTAGTTATTTGCATCTTAATCGATGATTTGATTTAGATAGATGCATTGCACTGAAGGGATTGTTTTGCTGAAATATGCGAATAAGATGCAGAAATTATAGCACTAGAAATATTTTTGATTCAATTGTAGTACTGAGAATCTTGGTACTACTGCCTATCATTTTTTGACAAATTAAAAGATCGTGTCCTTGATTTTAGAATTCACTTAACCATAATATTAAAATAGTAAATTTGTCAAAACATAAAAGGCAATGGCACTGAAATCTCAGTGCTCTGCTAAAACTAAGAATATTTGCCACTATAACAGTACTCAAATCTCAAATTAGATCTAGAGAGTCAGTTGAAAGATTTTGGAAGCATGTTATGATGTGGCAAGCAACTGGAAGAAATTGCATGATCTCGGCACAAAGATTTGGATCATGTGTTTCCTCTGGTGCTAGAAGTTTGTTATGCTTTTGTTCAAGAAGCAGCAGGTCATTATTATTTTCTCTACTGGGCAAACCCAAGGTTCTGCAAGGTCAGAAATACATATTTGTCAAGAGTTTCCCTTAACTTGTATTCTCAAGACAGATACAACTTTCAAGTCATTTGAGTCAGAAGAATCATCACAGTAGGATCTATTTATAGTTGATGACTCAAAATGCGACTTGGTAATGTTAAAAGTCAATGGAAGGACATATGCTATCTCAACCACTTGCTGCTAGAGATAGAAGGCTGATTCTTCCAATCATAGTCATTTTTTAAGTGTTATTTTGTTGATGGAGCGCAAAAGTTTACATCTTACATGTAAACTCAACTGAAGATAGAAATACCTAAGAATACTAGGAGCATGGCAAAGGCTATCCACTAGAGCAACAAGATTTCTACGGAAAGGAATATATATAGTTATAATGTTTAGCTATATGTGTGATGCTGTCTTTTTTGCCATATCCTTTTTTTTAATATTCTTTGGTTTTGTTTCTGTTATTTTCTGATGTGATAATTTCTATCTAATAATAAAGTGTTGGTAACCTTTTTTTATTTTTTTTTTGTAGAATTTGGATAAAATTTTCTAACTTTTTCTTAGAAAGCTGTCTCTTCGCAACGATTTGTAACAAATATGTAAAACGTTGCACTTTTATTAAATAACTTTTCGAACCATAAATTTCTTTAGAAAATGTATTGGAGCATGATCATTATATAAAATGTTTCTTTTTATGAAGAGATAAATTTTTGGGCAATAATCAAACTTTAAGTCCGCCTAATTACTTATGCCATTCTAAGTTGTACTACTCATGTTGAACCTGGTCCGGTTATTAACCCAGTGACTAAAGTTGTTGAATAAACCGGGTATGGTTTGCATGGATACGAACCTAACAAATCAAGTTTGCTTAGGTCTGATTTAAAATGGGGGTTTAATTTTTCAGGTCTAGTTCAATTCATATTCTAAGATGGACTGGGCCAGTTTGTGGGTTTTTTTTTTTCACTTTTTAAGTTTTTTGACTATATGAATTAAAATTTGATTTTCATTCTTTTTCTTTTTATATAATTGGTTTAAATTTAATAGGATTTAGTATTTGTGTTAAAGTAAAGTGGGTTTTATTTCTTTTTAAATTCAGGTTTGAGTGGGTTTTATCTTTTTTAAAAAAATATATATATGTAATGTAGGAAGACACAATTCAAAAAGTTTGAAATTAAAGAAAAAAAAAAAAGGAAATTGGTTCACAAATTGCCTTGGTCATACAAACTTGATCTGTTTAGGGTCACTTTGAGATAAGTGATCAAATTATTAGTCTAGTCTTATAAAAGTTAACGGAGCGATTTGTTTGGCCTGCAAACTTTAAGCTAGTGACCCTATCAATTCGGTTGACTGGTTTATAATATATATAAATCCACAAATATATTTGAACCAATGTACAATTCTTGTGTAAAAAAAAGTCCAAAATTTTGCTTGGAAAATTGATATAAATAAAAAGCATAAGCTAACTACTAGAAAGTGTATTTTCATTGCTAGTGTGGATGATTATTTAGTTTCTGGCCTATTATTAGAGATTACATAACACACGTATATATAATATAGTAAATTAATTATTTGATCTTTGAGAGATATATGGTGTCTTATCTTGGTCTTTGAAAGATCTTTACTATCAATTTAGTTTAAAAATTTTCAAAAGTGACTCAAACTCGTTATCATCCATCATTCACTATCACAATTGCTATCATCATCACCAATGTGGTGGTGATCGTCGCCATTGTCCTTAAAAAATAATAAAAATAAGAAAAAAATATTTTTACTCTACTAACTCATTTACTATCACTGCTATTAGAACCAATGTGGTAATTGCCGTCACTGCTGCCATAGCCACCAATGTGGCAACAACAACCATCACCACCACAATGTGACATCGACTACTAATGCCATCGACACCAATGTGGTAATGATGGTTGTAGTCACTATCGACTCTTGCAATCCATCCATTAATAACTACTCCCACCATCATTATC
>JANHAO010005555.1:0-22540 GCA_026873985.1 Saraca asoca | reverse complement strand
AAGCAATGGCTGGAGGTAATCCGATCCTTTATGCTTCCGCTTTATTGTATATTATTGCATGTATGTTAGTGTATATCACTTACATAAAATACTTTGACAAGTTGAAAATGGAAATAGTTGCATCTTCTTCGCTTCCTCCATACTAGACATTTGTTAAGGAGATGACTTTCCAAATTCATTCGTTATCAGGATGGAAGTTATGGTTCAATAACTTGTTCAATGACCACTTGCTTTCACTTGAACTGAGAGATAAAACGTAATTTAATCCACTTGTTTCTTAAACTTTTAGTGGCTTGGAGTAAAAAATTAGGCACAAATCTACAACTTTTCAACCATTTCAGAATGTAAAGGTTCATTCTTAGAGAGTGAAACATAATATATTGCTTCAAGAATCTATTGAAAAGAAAAAACAAAAAAGAGCCTTCGGACAATCATTATGTAACAAGGCTTGCTCATGTTTTGAATGTCATTCATTTTTAAATCAGCTCAAACTCAAAATTAAAAGCATTGACGTATAAAGAAAATCCTCAATAGCATAAAGTTCTTGTTGATTGCTATTGATTATGTTACGAGAGAGAATTATGAAGCCATACCATACAACAAGGGAGACACATCTATTTATATTGAAAAATATATACAAGAAGTAGGGTTACAATAGGCTCATGACTCATTAACATATTTAGACTCATAACTTAATTAATCCATTTACTAATACTTCCCCTCAAGTTAAAACATAGATATCAAACATCCCCTCAAGTTGAAGTATAGATATCAAACATGCCCAACTTATTACAAATATCATCAATCTGTTTTCTCGAAAGTGCTTTAGTAAATAAACTAGCAAGTTGTTTCCTAGTTCAAATATGTCTAAGATCAATAGCCCCTTCTTAGAGTTTTCGCCTAACAAAATGACAATCGACCTCTATATTTGCTCATGAAAAATTGGATTGTATCAATACAAGTGGTAGTTCGATTATCAAATCATAATTGCATAGTTCCAACATATTCAATCCCAATGAGAGATTCTTGGGAGAATTCATAAACTAACTTATTATAGTTACTAGGAAAACAATGTCAAGCCTAGTGATAGTAAGATACTTTAGTTTCCCCACTAACTCATTGTATTGTTATAGGTCTTCTAGTAATTCTCTATCTTTCAATCCAAGCTTAACATTTGGTGTCATAAGGGTACCACATGGTTTGGTGCAAAGTAAACCTATTTCATTCAGAAGATTAAGAATATATTTTCTTTGTGGCAAGAAAATTCCATTTTTCCTTTGTGCAATCCTAATGCCAAAGAAGTACCGAAGTACTTTTTGGTCCTTAGTTTGAAATTTGGCTTAAAGAAAAGCTTTCAATTTTGAAATACTCAAGCTATCACCATCAATAATTACAATATCATCCACATAGACAGCTATATGAATACAACTCGAATCTAATTATCTATAGAAAACACAACGATCATGATCACTTTTTCTTCATCCCAAATTCCATCATCACATCATTCAATCTTCCAAACCAGGCTTGAGGAGATTGTTTCAATCTATATAAGGAACTTTTTAATCAGCACATCTTTCCATACTCCCCTTGAGCAACAAACCTAAGTGGTTGCTTGATGGTTGTTGCAACTGGCTAAAAATAATATTGAGCTGCATAAGCTAACAACTAGGGTGACTCCAAGTCATATCTACAGAGACTGGTGATTCACTTTTATATGTTTATAGTATGAATGGGGGGTTGGCTACCTAAATACAAATAAGAATTGAATCAAATAAGTTACTTGTAAAGTAAAACATAATAAGAAACAAAGGAAATTTAGATGTAAGAAAGCTCAATCCTAAGGGCTCTTGCAACCAATTATTTGATTAATCATTGACTTTCCTGTTTCACTCCCATCTTGACTGTTTAGCCAAGATATTAATCAAGCCTAGTACTTAATTAATCCTTGTTAATTTCCTTCTAAACTAGCCAACTAAGCCCAACACCTAATTAACTCTTATTGCTAAATTAGTTGGAGCCCAACACTTCAACCAATTTATCATTAGCTTTAATTTTGAAAAAACTAAGTCTAATTAATCGAATTACCCCCAGCAGCAACCCAAATAACTACCCTTAATTCCCTAAAAAAATTGACTTAGCCTAACAACAAATTAACCCTTATTGCTATTTCAACCAAACAGCCACAAACAACCATAAGTGGCCTATAGAAATTTGGCTAGTATTAGATCATAATGAATAATTAATTAATAGGCCCTATTAACTAATCATCTAAGGTAATTGTATGCAATAAAATTAGGGAATCAAGAAAATTAAAATAGGAATAAATTGAAATTAAGAACAAGTCTCACAATTAAGAAAGAATTGGTGCAAAAATTCCCTTAAACTAAGATGAGAGTTTAGTTACACATCAATGGAAAATAAAATGGAAAAAATAAAAGAAAGATTAAATCTAATTTGGGGCTAGAGTCTTTCCTTAGCAAAGCTCCTCTCCTTCTCCAATTTAGAGACAATACAGAAAATGAATGTAAAAGATAATACAATTAAAGCTCAGCTAACTATTTATATGTTTAGTGCACTACCTCTTGGTTAGGCTACTGATTAGAGTTGGAAGGAGGCCTAATTGGACATGATACTCTTCATATGAAAAGTAGGTCCATCATTTAGTTTTTCAATGGCCTTGACCTTGTATAAAAACTCAATTACTAGCTCAAGTTATGAGCTAAAAACTGATATGACTTTTCTAAGCAGTCTAATCCCTAACAGATTTAAACACTTAAGTTCACAGCTATGTAATTAATTCAAAATGGTGCAGTTTGCTCGTAAGCCTCACATGAAAATTGTAGGATTGGATCTTAGCTATTCTATAGGTTTGAATTTTCACTGAAATGGTGGGCGGAGCTCTACTTGTGATGAAAACACTGAAATTAGGTCTAGGTCATAGCACTACACTACATTCCAAATTTCAAGCTTTATTTGACCTCTAAAAAGACTGAACTAGGCCTTGGGCTCTTATGACATTTTAAACTCTTTCTCTTAGATTTTCAAGGACATAAGAATCACCCACAACCAAGCTTCGAAGCTCAAAATATGCCTAAAAAGCTTGAAATAGTGTAAATTTACCGAATAATTCAATTAAGCACAAAAACTTAGCAAACTACAAAACCAATCTCAAGTTTCCAATTAAGCATAAAAACATGGCAAAAGACTAAGTATAAAGGGATATAAAATATGTATAAATTATGTTCATCAAATTCCTTTACACTTAGCTCTTGCACATCCTCAGGCAAAACCTTTAAACAAAACTACACTAGACTCACAGCAAAACAAAGACTCAAACACCAAACTTTTTCAACAATAATGGGAATTCAAAACCAAAGGCAAGGAATGGTCTAGATATGGAAATGCAAATCCAAAAAGACTAATAGAGCATTGTGACATAAATCCAAACAAGCAAAGGAACAATTTAAAATTGGAATTTACATCAGAACTTTCATATTTTTCACTTCTCTTTTTCTCTCTTCTTTTCTTGACTTTTTCACTTTTGGAAATTCTCTTTTTCTTCAAATTCAATTTTTTTTCTTTTGTTTTCTTTTTCTTGACTTGTATTAAGCTTTTTTTTTCACTTCTTTTTTTCTTTCATTTTTTTAACCATTAAAATGAATTACAATGGCCTTTTCATCAAACACAATTAGCACACTCCCACACTTGTTTAAGAAGCCATCCTACTAATGAATTAAATGCTCTACTTATCCCTAAGGTTACGAAAAGATAAAGATATTTAAGGCTAGGCTTTCTAATGGGCCACATAATAAGAAAAAGGTCAATTAGACTTAACAATGGTACATTGCAAGTAGGCTAAAAAGGGTAAAAATGGCCCAATTAAAGAATGCCTTAATCATATTTATGAATACATGTGGCAATGTAATCTAAAAAAGAATTAAAGTAAGTTCTAGAGTAATAATTTTATAAAAGAAAACTATACACAAGAAAGAAGAGGAACCTAATAAACATTGTTCAAGAATGGCTCAAAATCTCACAGGTTATATCTACTAAAGTCAATCCATAAACACTTTCAATTCATCACAATGCTAATCAAATTCAAGAATCAAGAGGCAAGCCAATTTATTCAATCATGTTATGCAACCATCAAAATCAATTGCAACCTACTCAAGGCCTAAACAAACTCATCATCAATGAAAAACACCTAAAACAAGGGAAAATAGAAATTTTTTTTCTTTTTTCCAAAATTTTTTAACCAGAATTTTTTTTCATACAATCAAAGAAAAACAAAGCAAATTGTAAAATAATCAAATCCTCCCCTACACTTAAATTTTACATCATCCTCAATGTAAGCACAAAACAAAAAATAAATTGTGGATATATGAAATAAAAAAGGTAGAGAAAGAGAGTAAACACTTAGGTTGCCTTCCAAAAAGCATGCTCATTTAATGTCATTGGCTCAATGGTCCATTCTTGTTTAACCAACATGATCAACATATACTAGCTCTCCTAGCTCCACTTCCTCTCATTCATGCTCTTGAAAGCTTTCAAAGAATGACTTGAACCCATGCCTATTGACTTTGAACACCTTGTCAACTACTAAACTTTTGATCTCAATTACACTATAAGAAAATACATTAGTAATATCAAAAGGTTCAATCTAATGGGAATGTGACTTATCAGGCCTCAATTGGAGTCTCAAATTGTAGAGTAAAACTTTCTGCTTAACAATGAATTGTTCCCAGCAATCCTCCTATCATGGAATGCCTTGGTCTTCTCTTTGTAGGTGTATGAATTCTCATAGACCTCAAGTTGAATCTCCTCCAATTCTTACAATTGCAGCTTTCTTTGCTCACTAGCTTCATCCATCCCCATATTGCAACTTTTCATAGCCCAAAAAACTTTATGTTGTATCTTCACAAGAAGGTGACATGCCTTGCCAAAACTAGCTTGTAAGGAGACATCCTAATGTTTGTCTTGTATGCTGTTCTATAGGCCCACAATGCATTATCCAATCTCAAAATCCAATCTCTTGTACTTGGCTTCACTGCTTTTTCTAAGATAGACTTGATTTCTCTATTAGATATTTCAACTTATCCATTTGTTTGAAGGTGATAAGGTGTAGAAGTCTTGTGGAAGATTCCATATTTCCTCAACAATGCCTCAGTTGTTTATTTTTAGATGATTTGTGGAATGATAATTTAGAGAAATGGGATAAGTTAAAATATGTTATGGCTTGTAGGTCAAATGTGTTTCAATTATAATCTCTAGTTGTCTCACAAAGGTTTTATCCATCATAGGAATAATACCTCCTTATCAGTTACCAATTTTATCTGAGGATTATTGTTAGGAATTTTTCAAATACAAAGCTTTTGAACCAAACAATAGTGAACCTAAAAAGCTTGTGGTCATAAGGAAAGGGATAATAAAAGAGTGTGGAAGGGTGCCACTTTTAGGCAAAACACTCAGAAGTTTATTGGACTTTAAAGTGAGGAAAAAAAGTGGCTTTCTATTAAGCAATGCAAACTATAGAGTTTACCATAAGAAGAGAGATTTGTCATGCCTATCTTAAGATTAAGTTAGTTAAACTTATTAGTTACATTGAGACAATGTTTTGCCTTTTATGCAATATTTCCCAAGGATTATCCAATAAGTAAGCATTTATTAATTGATCTTTAGATGGCAAACAGCTTCATTTCCTCCAATGACAAATTACAAGTGGAAGATATCAGCGATAAGGTGTGAAATGAGTTATGTTGAAGAGCGTTTTTTTCAGGATATCAAGATAGATGAATTTGGCAACATAAGTTTTAAGATACATGATATAGTTCATGATTTTCCCTAGTTGTTGTAGAGGAGTTGTGTTGTATTAACGATAACAATGGATTAACTAATTTGTCTGTAAAAACCTACCATCTCTTCATATGCAACCAAATTGATTTTGCATTTGCCCCAAGTCAAATCCTTAAAGACTTGTATAAGTTAAGATAGTTATGAATCTTATTGTTTCTTTTAGTCACCTATTTTATTGAATTGTTATTCTTTAAGGGTGTTCCAATGCAAAGCTTTGAAAGAATTGTCATCTTCAATTCATCATTTAAAACATCTTAGACACTTGAATCTTTAAAGAAGCAGTTCAAAATACCTTCAGAATGAATTTGTAATTTGTAGAATTTATAGATTTTGAATTTGAGTAGTTGTTTCTATCTCCAAAGGTTAACCAACAACTTCACACGTTTAAGAGCTCTTTGACATCTAGACTCAAGAAGTTGCGATTTGTTATCAAGGTTGCCTCCTAAGATTTTTCAGTTGACTTTGTTAAAGACTTTAAATATATGTACATTGTAGGCAAGAAGAAAGGCTTCCTCTTGGTAGAATTAGGACACTTAAACCTTAAAGGAAAGCTACATAACAAGCACATGGAAAAAGTAAGAAGTGTAATGGACGCTAAAGAAGCCAATATGGTGAATAAGAATCTGAATGATTTGAAGTTGTCATAGGGGAAAAATGGAGAATCCAAGTTGTTGGAAAATGTAGAGCAGATACTTGAAGTCCTTGAACCTCATGCACAACTTAAATCTTTGGTGGTGGAAGGATACGAAGGTCCATTTCCCACAATGGATGGGCAGCACTACTCTCAAATATTTATATAATGTAGAACTTTATTATTGTGTTAACTATTTGCAACTTCCATTACTAGGGAAACTTCCATCTCTAAAGAAACTATGAATAAGAAACATGAATCATGTGTGATATGTGGATGATGAGTCCTATGTAGGGGGAGTAATGACAAGTTTCAGATCCTCAGAAGAATTGTTACTAGAACAGCTACCAAACCTGGAAAGGTTATCAAAGAAGGATAAGGAAAATATATTCCCTATGTCCATGAAATATAAAATATCATAAGTGTAGCCAAGTGTTATTGGGTTCAATTCATAAAATCCATAATCTTGAATCCCTTTGCTCTGTGATTGATGAAGAGTTAGCTTTCTTTCCAAATGGGATGCTAAGAAACCTTACTTCTCTTAAGGAACTTTTTGTTATTAGATACCTTAAACTTAAGGTACTCATTATTGAACTCACAAAACTTAATGCTCTTGAAATATTGTTTATTAGAAACTATGATAGCATAGAATTAATTATAGAGCAAATGTTGCAAGAGTTACATTCTCTCAAAACATTAAAATTCAACTATTGTCATAAGTTCAAGTTGTCTGAGGGTTTTCATCACCTCACTTCCCTTCAACATCTGAGACTTTTCCACTGTCTAGAGGTAAAAGGTTTACCCTCTGAGACTTTACAACATCTTAAAGCCTTGTAATCATTACACTCAAAAAGACTTCCAAATCTTGCATCGTTGCCAGATTATTTTCAAAACCTTTCAAATCTTTTATCCTTGTATATTCGTAATTACCCCAGGTTGATGTCTCTTCTAATAAGCATCAGGCCTGTACAATTTGGAGAAGTTGTCAATTTATGAATGTTTAGAGTTAAAGAAGTGATGTGAGAAGGAAACAAGGGAAGATTGATAGAAAATAGGTCACATACGTTCCATGCTTATTGACAGTAATTTTCTATTTTCAAATGAAGTTTTTTGTTTTAAATTTTTTTATAATAATTTCTAATGTCTTATATCTTTTGTTTTTTTGAAAATTTCTAATGCCGTGTTTTTTAGTGGAACTTATGTTTTCACTTTTTTTGTTATTTGTTTATTTTTTTTAATTATCTCTTCACTATATTTTGTATGTCAATTTATGGGGATAGATTCCTTCCTTTTGATCAAATTTAAAAAGATGAAGTGTTGAGATTTTTAGTTTAATTTTTTTTCATAGAACAAGTCTAACACTTTTACGCAAATTCTTTCATACAATTGAATTTCAGAAAAATATCTTATTCTTAGGCTAAGTGTTTGGGCTATAATTAGAAGCATGATTCTTCATTAGGATTAAGCTTAAATATGCAAACCAAAAAAATAAAAGCAGCAAGCTCTTTTTGTGAGAAAAGATTATGAATGCTTCTATCTACTATGTAATTTTCTTATTTTAATACATTGTAGTAAATATGTTCTCTTTTCTATTAATTTGAGAATTTGCAAGTTTGTTTTCAATTGCTAAAGATTTCTTTTGATCAAGTTTATCACTTGTTCTAATTTATCTTTCTCTTTTGCTCAACTTTAAAAAAAATTAAAAAAAATGTGTTATTATTCAAACTAAACCTTCCAAATGATAGATATTTTAGTATACATAAAATTTTGTAGGGCAGATTACACTTAACTCCACTAAGTTTTAGTGTAATTACACTTACACTCCTTTTAAAATTTTCATATACATTCTCCTCCTTTTTCCTTTATTTAAACATACATACACACCTCTTTATTTAAACATACACACACCTTTTATGCTCCAAAAAAATAAGAGAGATGAGCATATATTTTTGAAAATAGAAGGGGTGTGAGTGTAATTACACTAAACTTAAAGGGTGATGAATGTATGCCCAGTTTTGTATTACACAAGCTACAATGTTAATAAAAATGAAAGTGGAAATAACTAAGTCTAATATATCTATTACAATATCGATGAAGTCCACTGTGCACTTAATTCTATATCTGAAGATTCTCTGCTCTTTTCTTTGTTCAGTATACCATGGGGCTGAAGAGTGACATCTTTCCAAGACAATTTCAAAGTTGAAGTAGTATCATCACTCTGTGCTTGATTGCTTCCTGCTAATATTTGAAGATTGCATCCATAGTGTTCGGCTAAGTTGGCAGTTTTTCTTGCTTGTATCCTTAAAAGAAGCACTATTTTTCCAAATCTATAACCATTTTCTACTGCCCATATTTGCCATTCAATGATTAGGTAGCCATTTTTATATTGAATATTGTAGGTCTTTTACTCTTTCTATCATGCTCCAACTTTCATGTTTGTTGTAATAATAATCTCGAAATATTGAAACCCATTGTTAAATATTCATTTGATTTTCCCATTCACTCTTGCTTTGATGAATAAATTAATGTGCATAGACATACTTGTAATGCTTAGATTAGGCTTCTATTGAATAATCACCACCAACTTCCCAATAGCTTCACTATCTAACTATTCTCTAGAAAGGCCTGACGTTTACTCCAAGTTTCTATAGAGCACTATAAAAAAATATTAAAGTAATTTGTAAGCCTAGAAAACACTAAGCTTGGCATGGGAGATAGGAATAGAAGATATATCTCGAAATTTTGAGCATCCTGTTGAGTCGGTAAGTGTGCCCATCTCGAGTGTGTACTGAGAAAAGAGTGGTAAGAAATGATGTGTAGTGTGCTCAGTGAGGAAGCAAGTGTGTGTGTGTGTGTGAATAAATGGTGTATGGTTGAGAGTGATTGAGAAAAAGTACTAGCATGTATTAAGTGTATTTAAATATCAATACACATGAGGTTTATTCAACTGTCGGCCCACCATCCTTAACAATCTAGTATCAAAGTGAAGTGATTCAGGATAACGCATGGTAGATCTTCTAAGCAACAATGGTGGCATGACAAAGCTCAATAAGTATAATTATCAAACGTAGAGTACATACATGAAATCTTATCTTGAAGGGCAAGATTTGTGGGAAATCATGGATGGCAATGAAGTCATTGCACCAAATGAAAGAAATGGAATATCAAATTGGGTTAGGCTCTCTATGCCATTAAAATTACAATAGAAAATGATTTACTTTATCATATAGATGACATAGAGATGCTGCATGATACATGAGAGATATTTTCAAAATCATTTTTGAAAAAGAATACTTCAAAACTTCAACTATTAGAAAAAAATTTAATGAATAAGTGCAAGAAAGTATAACAATTAGTGAGTATTTTTTAAAAGTTAAAAATTTATGTCAAGAAATTGCATAATTAGTTAAGAAGGTGGAAATAGATGATAAAAGGATGAAAAGATTATATTAAATGTCTCAAGGCCCAAGTATAGCCCATTTGTAGCTGTAATCCAATGCTAGGTTACACAACCCTCGATTGTGGATTTAGAAAGGTTATTGTAAAATGAAGAAGTATTAGTGAAGAAGTTTGCTAGAGTTTTCATTAAGAATGATGAGGAAGCCCTTTATTGTGGTGGAGAAAGAAGACACTTAAAAAGCAAATTCAATTCAAAAGAAGACAATAAAACTAAAAGACAAGAGTGAAGTTTGAAGCCCAGGGGAGATCAAGAAAAATACAAGCAGTCATCCATAAGTTTTAGAAGATTCAATGGAAATTGTTACAACTATAGGAAAAAAGGTCACATTGCTCAATTTTACCACTCCATGAGACAAGTCGTTGAAGAGAGTTTAGTAACATCACGCTAACAACAAGATGACAACAATGGAGAAGATTGAGAAATGCATGCGTCAAGTTGCATACTAGAGAAAAATAGAGAATCAACAATCACAATATCCAAATTAGGGAACACTGACTACAATAAAGGCTGGATAGTTGATTTTGGATGTTTGAACCATATGATTAGAGATAAAGACAAGTTACAGGATTTGTTTGAGTATTAATGAAATTGAGTAGTGGTAATAGCTAAAAAATTCCAGATTGCCAATCACTCACATTGGAAAAGCAATGTTGACATCTCAACCAAATGCAAGGGAGATTGAACTAGAAAATATGCTTCACCTGCATTGAACTAGAAAATGTGCTTCACATGCTAGGTATGAAGAAGAATTTATTGTCTATGCCATAATTAATTAAGAAAGGGAATTATGTTGTGTTTGAGCTGAATGGCATGAAGGTTTACAAAAGCTTCAGAGTAGAAGGAACACCAATCATGGCAAGAAGCAAAATGGAGTTTGTTTATGTGATGCCTACTAATATGGCATACATAGATAAAATTCAAAAGAATGAGACAACATATCTATGGCATGCATGTCTAAGACACATGAGTTACCAAAAGCTAAAGGTAATGATAAAGAAGGCAATGATCAAATGGCTACTACAACTTGAAGTTCAAGATGTAGTAATATACCCTGGTTTCTGGTGTAGTAAAGCACATCAGCTACCATACATATAGTCAAAGCATAGAGCCAAGGGTCCATTAGAGCTAGTTCACTCAAACGTTTTTAGATTGGTAAAATGAGCATTACTAAGTGGCAAGAAGTACATGATCATTTTCTTAGATGATTATTCAAGGTATATGTAGGTAAACTTTATGAAAGATATATATAAGGTATTGACAAAATTTAAAAAGTTCAAAGAGAAAGTTGAAAGTGAAGTAGGCAAGAAGATTTGATGTCTATGAAGTACCAATAATGAGAGTGCACACCAAAGGAGCTCAATAAGTATCTTCAGAGTTGTAGGATTCAAAGACAATTGACATATCCAAACACTCCACAATAGGATGGCAGGAAAAATTGTTATCTTGTTGAGATGTATAGAAGATTGTAGCATGCCAAGAACGTTTTTAGAAGATTTTAGGCCGAGTGCATTGCAGACATAATCAATAGGTTTCTACAAGTAAAGATGGGGTTGATCTTACCGTTCCAGATGTTATGGCATATGAAACCAATAGTAACCTATCTACAAGTCTTAGGCAACATATGCTACATGTTTGTACCTAACCATCTTAGAAGCAAGTTTAACAAGAAGGTGATCTGATATATGTTCATAGGATATGACAAGCAAAGAAAAGTATAGAGGTGTTGCAATTTGAATACAAGCAAATGCCATGTTTTAAAGAACATTGTGTTTGATGAGTCATCATCTCAATTAGAGTTGTCAAAATGGGTTGGACCCGTCGGGTTGGCCCATCCCGCCATGCAAATGGGTTGGATTGGGTTGAGTTTTCTCATCCCACCCAACCAGACATAATCAATAGGCTTCTACAAGTAAAGATGGGATTGATCTTACCATTCTAGATGTTATGGTATATGAAACCAATAGTAACCTATCTACAAGTCTTAGGCAACATATGCTACATGTTTGTACCTAACCATCTTAGAAGCAAGTTTGACAAGAAGGCGATCTGATATATGTTCATGGGATATGACAAGCAAAGAAAAGTATAGAGGTGTTGCAATTTGAATACAAGCATATGCCATATGTTGAAGAACGTTGTGTTTGATGAGTCGTCATCTCAATTAGAGTTGTCAAAATGGGTTGGGCCCATCAGGTTGGCCTGTTCCGCCATGCAAATAGGTTGGATTGGGTTAAGTTTCTCATCCCACCCAACTAGGTGCCAGTCCGTCCTACCTCGTTTGGTGGTGGGTTGAGGCGAGTCGAGGCGGACCGACCTATTTTGACAATTTTACATTTCAAAATGTGTTAGGCCTATCAGGTTGACCCGCCCCGTCATGCAAATGAGTTAGGTTAGGTTGAGGTTTTCTTAACCCACCCAACTGATGGGCTAGCCCAGCCTACCTATTTGGTTGTGGGTTGAGGTGAGGCGGGACGGGTCGGGGTAGGCTGGCCCTTTTTGACAGCTATAATCTTAGTGAGGACACAAAATGATGAAAACATAGAGAACCAAGCCAAGGATCACCAAAAAGCCTTGCATTTGCCCAATGGACCCATGATTAGAGCCAAGACAAAGAAAATGAGTGAAACAATTCAAGGGCTTTGCACACACTTTGGAGTCCACATGAAGAGCAAGGCTTTAGGAGTTAGAGTGTTATTTGCATAGAAGTCATGACATCCACTTAGAACCACCTGACTGTCCATTTGTTAGCCCTTGAAGGATCCATTTAGCATCACTCTTGGCTCCAACATGGTAACCTCTTTTTGTCACAAACATCAATTTCTTTAGCATATTTTTAGGCTATTTTTGTGTAACATTTATGGGTTTTTTTTATATTTTATTGTATTCTTTTTGGGGCTGGTTTGTAGTATTTTAGGCATCAATTTGAGGGGGTCATTTGGATTATTTTTATGGCTTGTGTTTAACTTTTTGTAAAAGTCTAAACTTATGTGTTTTTTGGCCAATTTTGCTTGGAATTTTTAGTGGGATTGTTTAGGGCCTTAATTTAGCCCATTTTTTGTGAGTAATTGCTATTAGGGAAGGCATATTTCCCTCATCATGCAAATTTGATCAAATTATGAAATTAAAGTGTTTCTTCATGAGAAAGTGCTTTGCTAGGGTTCTAGCAAGAACTTAAAACTTATCAAAGAGCTTGCTCTTTATGGTATCAATTCTACCACTTATTGCTTTCCTTTTACCTCTCTAGAGTATTGTGTGAATATCATTCTTTTACTTTTTCAATTTTGTTACTGAATTCTTGTTGGATTAGAGTAGGTCTATAGGCATCTCCATAAGAGCTCACATTAATTTGGTATCAAAGCTTTGACTCAGGTGAAATCTCTTCATTTTCTCCTTATTTATGCTTCCATTTTGTCACTCTCCTCCTACTTCTCTAGAGTGTGGTATGAATATCATTCTTTTGCCTTTTCAATTTTGTTGCTGAATTCTTACTGGATTAGAGTAGGTCCATAAGCATCTCCATGGGAGCTTATATTGATTTGCTATCAAAGCTTTGACTCTTTCAATTCAGGTGAAATCTCTTCATTTTCTTCTTGTTTATGCTTCCATTTTTCTTGCATTTTGTTCATGCTATTTGCCATGTTTTTAGGTCCAATGTTGTTCATCAAGTTCCTACCAATTATTGTCCAATTATGTGTTAACTTGTGTGCTGAAATTTCTACTCAAAATTGTGTTTTTCTACTATAGTTTTTTGCTTTGAACTTTCTACAATTTCTACTACAATTTTGTGTAGAAAAATTTTGTTTGCTAAGTGCACACCAATTGTTTGATCTTAACTTTGTTTGATTAAAATTTCTCCACCCATTTCATTTCATTTCTATTTCATTTTCTTGTTTGTCTTGTTGAAAGTTCTACTAAAAATTCTGTAGAATTTTCACTTCTTGCTTTGTTTCATTTCAAGTGTATGTTAATTTGTTTCAATGTCATTTGATTTGTGCTTTTATGTCTATAGGTATAGGACTGAATTACACTTCATTTTAATGTGAATTGGGTCCATTTTCCTATCAATTACATTAAGTTTTGTTTGTTGTCCTTTACTACCTTGTTGTAGCCGAAACTTTGTGGCCCTTTTCTCTAAAATTTTCATAGAATTTTCGCTACTACTTAATTGTGATTGTATTTTGCCCCAAAATCATTTTCATTTTGAATACATTTATTTGGAACTTGATTTAGGACAATTGAGGATGACTTAAATTGTTGATGATAGCTCAAATGTTTGAAAACTAAGTGTTGAAAAAAATTCTGGACAACAAGCTATTTGTTGAGGAAAACAAAAGAAAGAAAAGACAAGAATGGCAGCAAAACAAAATAAAAGAAAAGAAAAGTGTGGAAGAGCAAAAACAAAAGAAAAAAAACAAGTGTGAAGAAAAACAAAAAGAAACAAAAAAAAAGAACAAAAAGAAAATGGACAAGAAAGAAGCACAAGTGTTGTCTTTAAATTGGAAACAAAGGAAAATTTTTCTATAACTTTTTAAGCTCTATTTAAGCCAAAATACTTGTCTATTTTGAGTCAGTTTTCATTATATTCAACTTGAATAAGCTTTTGTTGGATTTAATGATTAATATGCTAGCTTAGAAATCTAGTTGAATTGTATGTACTTGATATTTTCCTCCATAACTTATTGAATTCCCCTAAAAAAAAATTTTATACCCCAAAAAATTCTATTTGGTTGAAACTTATTGATCTTGTGTTGTCTAATTCTTTGTGCTTTTCTTGTTTATTCCTTACTCCTTGTTCTTGTTGGTTCATGCCACATTTTTAGTGGTTTGAGTATTGTGTGATATTAAGTGCTACATTTTTTAAACTCCATATTTTTGTCTCTTTAGTTCTTATGAAACTTAAAGCAGAGGACCAGAGTGGTAAAAGGCAACAGAGTTTATGAGATTACTAAAGGGAAAAAGCCTAATTTTGAGTGCAAACACTAAAGGAGTGATCTAAACACTTGTGAGGGTGTGAATTTGTAAGGTCCATATTTTTCCTATCATTTGTTTTGCAAAATTTTGTTTTGCTCAAAAGATGGAAGGTAGTGGATCATAACTCAGTGAAGTCATGTTCACTCTAAAAGTAATGTAACAACAATTTGAGAGAGTGAATATGAAGATTGATGGTCTTGGTGAAAAAATCACAAATACGAAAAATAGTAGACATTCTTATGAAAGAAGAACTAGAAGAATACATTACCAATATGAAAGCAATGAGGGGGATTTGAGAGATGAAAGAGAAGAAGAGGAGCTATCCATTTCCCATTATGATTCTGAAAGAAGTGAAAGAAGAAGGGATGGAGGCAATGTCGGAAGAAGACATGAAAGACCAAGAAGAGAAAGGGTGGATTCAAGCCTACAAAATATTAAGGTGACAATTCTATCTTTTCAAAGCAAAAATGATCCGGAAGCCTACCTTGAATAGAAAAAGAAAGTTAAACTAATCTTTGAGTGTCATAACTGTTCAAAAAAGAAGAAGATGAAACTAGCTGTTGTGGAATTCAAAGATTATGCTATTATTTAATGGGATCAACTTGTGCAAAGTAGAAGAATAAGTCTTGAAAGAGTCATGTCTACTTGGGAAAAATTGAAGACAATTATGAGGAAAAGATTTGTCTCATCACATTATTATAGGGAGTTATACCAAAAGCTTCAATGTCTCAATCAAGGGTCCAAGAGTGTTGAAGACTATCATAAAGAGATAGAGGTGACAATGATAAAGGAAAATATGGTGGAAGATTGGGAGGCCACTATGGCTTAATTTCTCCATAGTTTGAACCATGACATTGCTAATATTGTTGAGCTACAACATTATGTGGAACTTGAGGATATAGTACATATGGCAATAAAGGTGGAAAGACAAATCAAGAGAAGGGCTTCTTCCAAGTACACTCATCAATCAAGTTCCTCTTGGAAATCTAATTAGGATAAGAAATAAGAGCAAAAAGACTTCAAGGCCTACAAGAAACCATCAACTGAAATTTCATCAATAGCCAAAGTGGAAGATTTAAGAGGCAAAGGCAAGTTGGAGGTGTCACAAAAGAAAAACAAAAAAAAATCAAGTCTTTCAAGTGCTTGGGTCATGATCACTATGCCTTGGAGTGCCCCAATAAGATAGTCATGATATTGAAGGGCAATGGAGAGGTAGAGTCAGCTAGTAAACAAGAAAAGGAGGAAGAAAAGGTCAATTCAAATAGTGAAGAGATCAATGATTTGTTAGAAGTAACGGTTGAAGGAGATGGACTTGTTGCAAGGAAAGCTTTGAATGCCTAAGCTAAGGAGGCAAGTGAAGGGCAAAGAGAGAACATTTCCACACTAAATGCCATTCTCAATGAAAAGTTTGCAATGTGATTGTAGATAGGGGAAGTTGTCCTAATGTTGCTAGCACAATTATGATTGAAAAATTAGCTTTGCCTACCTTAGATCATCCCACTCCTTACAAGCTTCAATGATTAAATGAAAATGGGGAGGTAAAAGCCACAAAACAAGTCCTAGTTTCATTTTCTATAGGGTAGTATAAAGTTGAAGCGTTGTCTGATATTGTTCCAATGCAAACTACCCATTTGCTACTTGGGAGATTGTGGCAATTTGACCGGTATGTCACCCACGATGGCTTCTTAAACCTATATAGCTACATGAAGGACAATAAAACCATTACTCTCATACCCCTCACCCTAAACAAATTTTAGAAAATCAAATGAAAAGAAAGAAAAATAAAGGAAAAGAGAATGAAAAAAAAAAAGAGAAAAAGTGGTAAAAGAGAGTTAAGAGAGAGTGAAAAACAAGGACAAAAAAGAAGAAGTGGAGTGTACTTTCCAAGGCTAGTGGTGTTAGGCAAGCTTTGTATTGTAATTGGCCTATGCTAGTTCTAGTGTGCAAAGATGCTACTTTGAATGATAAACATGAAACTAATGATTTGCCTAGTATCATTGAGCCTATTTTGCAGGAATATCAAGTGGTGTTCCCTAAGGAAATACCCTATAGTTTATCACCATCAAGAAAAATTAAGCACCAAATTGATTTTACTCTTGGAGCCTCCATTCCTAACTAGCCGGCTTATAAGACAAATCCTAAAAAGGCTAAAGAGGTTCAAGACAAGTGGAGGAGCTCATGGCAAAAGGCTACATTAGAGAGAGAATGAGCCTTTTTTACTATTTCAATTTTGCTTGTGCCTAAGAAGGATAGCTCTTTGAAAATGTGTGTTGACTACAAGCCAATCAAAAAAATAACCATAAAGTATAGATATCCTATCCCAAGGCTTGATGATATATTAGATGAATCGCATGGCTCCTATATTTTCTCTAAAATTGATTTGAAACATGGTTATCATCCAATTAGGATGAGGCAATGTGATAAATGGAAAATCACATGTAAAACTTAGCATAGTTTGTATGAGTGGCTGGTTATGCCTTTTGAGTTAACAAATGCCCCTAACGTATTTATGAGGTTAATGAACCATGTCTTACAAGCTTTCATTGGAAAATTTGTGGTTGTCTATTTCAATGATATCCTTATTTACAACAAAAATGAACATAAGCATCTTGAACATTTGAAATATTTTTTCAATGTTTAAAGGATAAGCAATTGTATGCTAATTTTGAGAAATGTTCCTTTTACTCGAAAAAATTAATTTCTTAGGTTATATGGTGAGTGGCAAAGGGAGGGAAAGGTGAAAGCCATTAGAAATTGGCTAACCCCTAAAACTGTGAGTGAGGTGATAAGTTTTTGTGGATTAGCTAGCTTCTATAGGTAGTTTGTGAGAGATTTTAGTACCATTGTGGCCCCATTGACTGAATTAATAAAGAAGAATATAGGTTTCAAGTGGGAGAGTAAGCAAGACAGAGCTTTTAACTAGTCGAAAGAAAAATTAACTTTAGCCCTTTTACTTGTTCTTCTGGAGTTTTCAAAAGCTTTTAAGATTGAATGTGATGCATCGAGACTTGGTATTTGAGCTATTTTGATGCTGGAAAATGTGTCATTGCATTCTTTAGTGAAATTTGAATGGAACAACCTTTAACTACCCAACATTTGAGAAGGAGCTCTATGCATTGGTTCAGGTGTTGGAAACTTGGCAGCACTATCTATGGCTGAAAGAATTTGTCATCGACACTGACCATGAGTGTTTAAAGCACTTGAAGGGCCAAGGCAAGCTGAACCAATAGCATGCTAAACTGAAGTCCTACAAAATGGATGGAGTTCATTGAGACATTTCCTTACTCTATCCAATACAATCAAGGTAAAAAGAATATGGTAATTGATGCCTTTTCTTACAGGTATGCCCTCATCTCCACTATGTATGCTAAATTGTTGGGGTTTAAACATATTAAAGAATTCTATGTTAATGACCATGACTTTGCTATTGTGTTCAATGCTTGTGAGAAAGTCACTTTTGGGAAATATTTTTGGGTAGATAGCTATCTTTTCAAAGAAAATAAATTGTGTGTGCCTAAGGGATCTTTGAGGAACTTGCTTATTAGAGAAGCACATGGGGGGTTTGATGGGACATTTTAATATTGCTAAAACTTTATTTATCTTGCAAGAGCATTTCTTTTGGCCAGGCATGAAGCATAATGTAGAAAAATTTTGTAAAAATTGTATCACTTGTAAAGAAGCTAAGTCTAGAATCATGCCTTTTGGCCTTTATACCCCATTCCCCATTCCTAGTAAACCTCAGATGGATATTTCTATAGATTTTGTCCTTGGTTTGCCATGGTCCAACAATGAAAAGGATTCTATTTTTGTTATGGTGGATAAATTCTTAAAGATGGCTCACTTCATTCCATGTAACAAAACCAATGATGCAACACATATAGTTGATTTGTTCTTTAAAAAAATTATGAGATTGCATGGAGTGCCTAGGACCATTACTTTGAATAGAAATGTGAAGTTCTTAAGCTACTTTTGGAAAGTATTTTAGGGTAAATTAGGGGCAAAATTGTTGTTTTCTATCACTTGTCATCCTCAAATAGATTGGCAAATGAAAGTAGTTAATAGAACTTTATCTATGTTATTGAAATCTATCATCCAAAAGAACCTAAAGAATTGGTAACAATGTTTACCTTATGTAGAGTTTGCATACAAAAGGAGTGTACATTTGGCCATTCAATATTCTCCTTTTGAAATTGTGTATGATTTTAATCAACTGACCCCTTTGGATTTGTTACCATTACCAATTGAGGATCATGCTAGCCTTGATGGGAAGAGGAAGGTTAAACAAGTGAAGCAACTCCATGAGCAAGTGGGGAAGAACATAAAAAGAAAAATAGAATGATATATCCAACAAGTCAATAAGGGCCGAAAGAAAGTGGTGTTTGAGCTAGGTGATTGGGTATGGTTTCACATTAGGAAAGAAAGATTTTTGGCCCAAAGGAAGATAAAGCTATATCCAAGAAGAGATGGGCCTTTTCTAGTGGTGGCAAGAATAAAAGACAATACATATAAATTAGATCTTCTGAGTGATTCTAACATTAGTGTTATATTTAATGTTGCTAATCTTTCTCCTTTTGATGCAGGTTTTGATTCGATGTCAAATCCTTTTGAGGAGAGAAGGAGTGATGAGAACATAGAGGAATAAGCCAAAGATCACCAAGAAGCCTTGCATTTACCAAGTGGACCTATGACTAGAGCCAAGGCAAAGAAGATAGGGGAAGCAATTCAAGGGCCTTGTCACACACTTTAGAGCTCACATGGAGAGCAAGGCTTTGGAGTTCAAGTGTTATTTGCATAGAAGTCATACCATCCACTTATGAGCACTTGATCATCCATATGGTAGCCATTGAAGCATCTATTTGGTGTCACTCTTGGCTCCAAAATGGCAACCTCTTTTTGTCACACATGATCGATTTATTTAGAATATTTTTGGGTTATTTTTGTGTAACATTTATGGGTTTTTTTTATCTTTTATTCTATACTTTTTAGGGCTAATTTGTGGTATTTTTGGGGTCAATTTGAAGGGTCATTTAGGCTATTTCTTATGGCTTGTATTCAATTTTTTTGTGAAAGCCTAAACTTCTGTGTTTTTTGGCCAATTTTTTTTAGTATTTTAGTGAGCTTGTTTGAGACCTTCATCCAGCCCAATTTTGTGAGTAACTGCTATTAGGGAAGGCATGTTTCCCTCATCATGCTGATTTGATCAAATTATAAAACTAAAATGTTTCTTCATGAGAAAGTTCTCTCTTAGGGTTTTAATAAGATATTGAGACCTATCAAAGAGCTTGTTCTTTATGACATAAATTTTATCATTTATCACTCTCCTCCTACCTCTCTAGAGTGTGGCAAGAATATTATTCTTTTTCCTTTTCAATTTTTGTTGTTGAATTCTTACTAAATCCAAGTAGGTCCATAAGAATCTCTATGGGAGATCACATTGTGAACTCATGCCATTAACAAATGAGACAAGATTTAGAGATCAAATGCAAGAAAAATAGAGGGAGCAATCACAACCAAGTGCTCAGGAAGGACACTTTGAAAAAGGCAAAATTTCAAGATCACAAAGAGCTCGTAGAAATCCATGGAAAACTGAAATGTATTATCCAAAACATGATTACATATTCATAGCAAGGGTAAACACAATTCTAAGTCTATTACACCAATATTAGACATTTTAGCTATTGACGTCAGAATTTGGTTTGTGTTGAAAGCCCAAACTCTGATCAACAGGGATGAATTCTTGGACCCAAAGCTTTCTTCTGAAGTGTGAGAATGGAGGTAGAGAGAGGAGAGGAAGGAAGACTAGTAAGGACGGTATTTTAACATGGTTCAGCTAAATTCGGGCAGTACCAAACTTTACCTTAATGGCAAAATTTTTATTAGTTTGAAGAAATGTTTATAGAGTTTCTGTATATGATTTTTGTCTCTGGCCTACTCCTCTTCTAACAATGAGTTCCTATTTATAGAGGAAGGAGGGGTTATATATAATGATTACAGGCTACAATTCTATTACATAAAGAAATAAATGCAAAAGACAGTAAAATTCTTGTAATCCGGCTTGTCATAAGCTGCTTTCTATGAGGTGGGCCTCTCTCGTCAGTTGCAGGCAGGTGTGCGTGTGTCTATCCCTTGATCTTGCTCTGTTGAGTGAGATGCCCATCCTTCTAAGCTGAGTTTCTTAGCATGGGGTCATTGTGGTAGTTTGTTTTAGCGAGCTCGATGCTACTTTTTTGGCATAGCAAGCTTAAATTGGATAGCTGGTTGATGGGTTTCTTGTGATCTTTCTGCATCGCCCTTTAGTGATAAGCGAGGTAGTGCCCGCTAGGTGTCTTTAGCGAGTTGGGCAACTTATCTTCCATCGAATTCCTACTGACTCTTCTTCAAAGCTGATTTTTACCAATAACATAAGGCCCCTGACTCTTAGTTCGCTTTGTAGACTAGGAGTTACAATTTTTCTGAGGCTTTGTTTGTATTCTTAGTCAAAGTCTTTGCTTGGCTGAGATGTCATTTCAGATTTCTTTTCTGTCTTTTCATTCTGCTTCAGACCATGCTTTTTCTATTCGTAGTTTTCGATCGTTGGCGTTGTTAGTCTGAGATAGATGCCCTAGAGCCAATTGGATTGAGCTCTATTGTATCTATGACTACACATTCTGTATAGATTTGATAATATGTAAAGGTTGTTTATTCATCTTACATTGCAACCATTGTTTATTGCATATCAAGATGAAGTCTATGGTGAGAAGTTCATTTAATTAATCCTATAAAGGGTTATGCAATTATAAGGAGAATTATTAATGATTATAACTTCTGCACTAAAATAACACTAGTCAAGATCTAATAACTAAGCATTATTAAATCCATTGAGACTAGACGATGTGGTATTTCTCATTTGATAAGCAGCTGACCTCACAAGCTGAGATGTAAGTGAGTTACATTTGAATACACATGTGGACACGACTCAGTTAATTTGGAGAAACAAAATTAACAATCGTGATCTTGTCAGACCCATTTAGAGATACTATATGGAGCTGCATCATTAGTTAATCTCCAATGGTGATCACATGACTAATCCTTTGACTTGAGATTGAGAGATATCTTTTGCATGGAAGGCTATACTTTGACTAAGCCAAATGTGACTCTATTCATGAGGAACAATAAAGGCTTGGGTTAGGTATTTCTGAAAATGCAGTTAGGTATTGCCTAATCAAGATAGGATTCATTAACACTCTTTAGAGTGATATCCAAGGCCACTCAATGAATTAGTTTGACTATTTAAATCCTTGTGCAAGGTTAAATCGAGACTTAAATTGGATTTGAGTGCTCGGATTCATTTAAGTCAAATAATTCACGAGGTTGAGAAACTGTGATTAGTTATAGAGGTTGACTTTTATCCATACCTTTCACTAATCCAGATATAGGTAATGAAAGGATTCAATCATGCATTGAGATCAGCCACAGACAGGTTTGTCACCATTGATGACTCCCGCCGAAATTTGGGTAGCTGTAATAGCTTGCTAGAGTCCGCTTATAACTTAACGTTCAAGTGATTAATTTGGAGAAATTAATTAAAATTAATTGGATTAATTTTATATGCCTTCAAATGGTTTGAAGGGCATTTTAGACTTTTG
>JANHAO010005554.1:0-22524 GCA_026873985.1 Saraca asoca | reverse complement strand
CTGGTTTATATTATGCACATGGATCCGTGGCTGGGTTTCGAAAAATTTTAAATTTCCGTTGTGCTTGCTACCCGAAACCCAACATCTGGCAATAGCAAAAAAGGTAGCTCCTTTGAGGCCTCTGCCCCCTCTGCTAAGAAAATAAAAATGGGAGCTTTGGAGGAGCTGGAACTAATCAAAGCCCCTAAGGGAGAGAACCTGCCATACAACACTATGGACAACTTATGGTATAAAAATGTTAATGATGGCAACTTCCTATACAATCATTTATTTTTCCCTATTAATAAAGATCACATAGAAGAGTTCTTGCTGGACCACAGACCCCTACACCTTTTGAAGTCTTCTACTACCGAACTTATTCTTTCACTTATCGCCCTTTGGCCATGGTACCCTCATTTACCTAAAAGGAACTAGTGAGAACTGACCCCAATGCTATGAAAGAGCTAAAAAGCAACCTTGAGGCCAAGTCAAAGGAGGTGGTTGATCAAGACGAAAGTATATCTGACCTAACCAATCATGTTGCTAAGCTTGTAAAAAAGCAAGACAAGTAAACCTGGGAAGAAAATGAATCGACTTTCATAAAAATACTCTAAGATGCTGTAATAAAGGCTAAAAAAGTAACCTTTCCCCTGCTTTGCTTTGGACTCAGAGAGGCCATCTACTAAATTCAGCATTTTAACCCTAGCATGACACTTGACTTGATGAGGCTTGACTAGGATAAGACTCTGAATGAGATTTTGCAAGACATACCTAAGGAGTAAGCTAACCTGGATGTCTTTAATAACTTTGCTTGGTCCACTTTACTACTACCCTATTACCACCACCGTTATTGTTTGTTTTCTTTGTTGTTGTTGTTTTTTTATGTATGAAGTAGACCAAATGGCCATATTAATGAACTTACTTTGCTTGCACACTATTTCTTTAAACTCTCTTTATATGTTACTTGTTCATTTCTTTAATTAAACCTGTATAACACTTGCATGTGTGCCCTTTCCTGCAGTTCTTTTTCTACTTTATTAAACAACTTCAAAATCCTAACACCAACAGTCTTTCCATTCTTACGAGCCTTGAATAGGCTACTTATCACTTTATTATTGCCTTTTCATGTCTCTAACAGACATGTGCTATCCTTCTTCCATAAATTCTTTTGCTACAACAACTTTGATTTTGATTTTATTCTTCACTAAGGCAACTATTTCGTCTTCTCCTGGCATTAATACCTTGCCTAAAAAATTTCTTTACTAAAGCACTTGAAGCTATATAGGGATTTTCCTTTTCAAGGACTTTCGAGGTTTCCCAAGGATTTTCCTTCTCAAGGCATCTTAGAACTTAGGAGGGCCATCATCTCATCTCCAACATTCCTCTGGATTCCTTCTGGCTATCAAATCATCTAACAACCCCTATAAAAGCCAAGTAGGCTTTCTTGGTGGCAACCACTGTGGTTTGTTCTGGCATATCCTTGCTATTTTTTAGTTGTTCCCCTTTTTTCTAGTGCCTTTCCCTATCTTTTTGAAGTCTTCTATGGGTTTTTATTCTATCTTGTATGCTTTTGATGCCCTTTTCTTGTTGTTTCTTTTTCCTTTTCCCAGAAGAATTGGGCATGGAAGCCCTCTTTTTTGCACTTGTGTTTTTCGTGATTTTGCTCTTTGACTAGAGTTATTAGAAAAACTAATATTTTGACTATGTATTTTGCTTTATTTGCATATTATTGGCTAGCCAAACTCATCACTTGAAGATGGATTTAAAATGACCAGCAGAGGCTTGCACTCAAACTTAATTCAAAAGGAAAACTTCTACTTCACCAATTGTTTAGGCAAAGCCAGTGCCCAAGAACATTGTTATAGATGATTCTTCTCCCAACTAGATCAAATTTCCTTTCATTCATATCGAAGGGCACTGTTACATTTATGAAAGGCCCCAAAGGAAATTTCTACCAAAGGCCAAAAAGGCAGCACTTTTTCTAACATAAAGGACAACTACTGGTCCTTCTTGTGTAATCTTTCTAAATTTGATAGAGATGAGCCTCAAGAGCAAATTCTTAAAAGGCTATTAAAGCGTTAGGATTTTGTTTGAACTCTCTTATTGTTATGCCACTTTTTTATTGCACTTTATGTAAGAAAGAGATCAAACAACCATGTGAATTTATGTATTTCCTTATTTGTAATATTGCTACATGTGGCTCCAACAAGCCTTGCAATTTTTACCTAATTATCAAGCATCTAAATTTCTATAGGCCTTTGATTAGCTCATATCATATATGTTTGAATTCCATCCTACAAGAAATGGTCTGCCAATGTTAAAGGACCTGCTTAGGTTTTCAGTTTGTGTCAAGAGATCTGTTTGGTCTTTTAATTGTGTTGAGCGATCTACTCAGACTTTAATTGTACCGAGTGGCCTACTTGGGCTTTATTTATTCTGAGGGGTCTGCTCAAATTTTAATTGTGTTAAGGAATCTAATCCTACTTTAATTGTACCAAGGGATCTACTCAGGCTTTATTTATACTAAAGGATCTACTGAAATTTTAATTATGCCAAAGGGTCTATTTAGCCTCTATTTACACCGAGGGATCTGCTTAGACTTTTAATTGTGTAAAGGGGTCTACTCAGGATTTATTTATACCAAGGGATCTGCTTGGATTTTAATTGTGCTAAGGGGTCTACTTAGGCTTTATTTATACCAAGGGATCTACTCAAATTTTCAAAATGCATATGGTGCAATTCACATTTTGATTTCACTATCTCGGATACATAGTTTAGATCTATACATAATATTTCCTCAAGTGTGTTGCATTCCATGTTTGGGAAAGGGGCTTCCTTTAAATGGTTTCCAAGTGGTAAGCCCCATTAAGGAGGCTTTCTTGCACTCTGAATGGCCCCTCCCACATAACTGTTAGTTTCCCTTCAGTTTGTACCTTTCATGATCCATCAGTTCTTCACAAGACTCCCTTCACAAGTGCCTTATTCTTTACTCTTTTGTTCATGATTCTAGCAATCTTTACTTTATACTACTCATTTCAAAGAAGAGTCACTTCTCTTTTATTGATTTGCATATCAAGTTCCTATCTTCTCCTTTATTCATTCTTTTGTAACTCATACTACTCCCTTCATTCGGAGCACTGCCCCAGCTCTATTGGGAGCATGGCTTCACTCCCATATGTAAGCATAAGAGCTTCCCTGATAGCTGAATGTATGGTCATTCTATAGGACCATGGAACACTGGTAATTCATCAACCCATCTTACTTTGGCTTTGTCCAACCTTTTATGCAACCCTTCAAGGATGGTCCTATTTATTAGCTCATCTTACCTGTTTAACTGAGGGTACTTGATAAAGTGAACTTTTGCTTGATCCCCACCTTCATTTTAAGACGTGTAAGATTTTTACTTTCATAATATGTGTATAAATATGAATATACCTTAGGTAGAAATCTTGGAGATCACCACTGGCAAATTGTTTTCTATTATTGGATATGAGTATTGCTAGAAGGATATACTTGGACATAAATTGTGTGAGGGCTATGACCTTTCCATTAAGCATTTGGACTTCCCTTATAGTTTTTAGGCTTTGCATGTTGATTATGGCTTAACACTTAGAGAGGTTAACTTTAATGCCTCACTTGGTAATCATTAACCCCACAAATTTGCCAACTTTAACCCCAAATGCACACTTCTTCAAATTCATACTCATCCAAAACTTCCTCAAAGTCCCAAAGGTTTCCTCAAGATCCTACCGGTGCTACTCTAAACTTCTTGATTTAATTATTGTGTTGTCCACATACACTTCCATTTTCTACCTATTTACTCTGTAAAAACTTTGTTCATCATTTTTTGATACATTACTCTTGCATTCTTCAAGCCAAAGGGCATAACCTTATAATAGAAAGTCCCCGAGTTAGTTATGAATGTTGTCTTGCTCTCATTATCTGGATGTATCTTCAGTTGGTTATATCCCAAAAAATGCTTCCCCAAAGCTAAGGACCTCAAAACTTGCAACACTATCCACTAACTCTAATCAATATTCGAAAGCGGGTATGAATCTTTTAGGCATGCTTTGTTAGAAATCTACACATATCCTCCACCTTCCTGTGGCCTTGTTTACCAAGACTACATTTACTAACCATGTGGTGTGTGAGATTTCCCTTATAAACCCTACACTCAACAATTTATCTACTTCCACCTTTATCACCTTTTCATTCAAGACCATGGTTTCTTTTCTTCTACTAAACAGGCTTGACATCTATGTCGATTGACAACTTATGGTAAGCCACCTCAGGGTTGATCCCTGGCATATCAGTAGGTGTCCATGCAAACACCTTATTATAACTCTGTAGGAGCTTCACTAGTCAACCCTGGTCTTCCTTCTTTAAATCTACCTCGATCTTTATTGTCTTCTCATCATTATCCCTAAAAATCCATACTTCTTCTACTTCTAAATGTGATTTTGGTCAGCTAGGATTGTCCTATTGTATGTTGAGTGATCCAACATCTATCATCCAGCATTTGTTATCTTTTCACTGATAAGAACCTATTTTGCTTTATAGGTGCCACCTGTAGTTCTGGCCAAACTTGCCATATAGCATTTCCAAGTGACTTGTTGATTGGCCTATACCTCCCTGATTCCTCTTTCTGTAAGGAACTTCATCAGTAAATGGGGTAGAGACAATAGCCCCAGCTTGATTTAGAGATGATCACCCTAGAATAGCATTATAAGCACTACTAGGCATTGCCACCATAAGGAACATGACATCTAAATTTTTTGCTAATAGTCAAGTTCCCAAGGTTAACCTGAGGGTCACTATTCCTTCTACCTATATTTGTCCTCTTGTGAAACCCGCTAAAACACCTATGTAAGGCATATACATGCTTCGGGGAATATTTAAAGCATTAGTAGTTTGTAAATATAGAGTATCAGTGGAACTTCCCTGATCCACAAATATCATCTTGACAATAAAGTTATGTAGTAGGATGGAGATAATCATTAGATCATCATGATCTCTATCAATATCATCAAAGTCTTTCTCCTTGAAATGGATTGCTTTGTATTGTTCTTTTCTTCTTTCCTTCCATTGTCATTATCACTCTCAGGTGCCTTTGCCTAGTGTTTCCAAAAACTCTTCCTCCAGCAAATACCCTAACTATTGTTTCTATTGTTCCCAAGATAGGAGAGGTTAGCACAATATGTTTAATGTCCAACCAACTAAGGTGTGGGGACTGCTTCCTCTTTCTTTCTTTCTTCTTTCTTCCCCTCTGCCTCCTAGAACTTCCTATATTTTGATAGATGTCCCAGCCTTATGGGCACTTCAATTTCATCTTTCAAAGTGACACATTCATTGGTGTTATGCTTGTAGTCCCGATAAAATTTACAAAACTTGGATTTATCTACCAGAGGGAATCTTCTACATTTCTGTGGGAGAAACTTCATCAACTCAACTGCTTGAGCATCTTCTACTATGTTGCTTATCGAGATGTTCAATAACTCATATTTGTTAAACCACCCTCACAGAGGTCCCCTTTCCTTCTCTGGAAGTTTTTCCCTAGAGGACACACTATCAAACTATGTACATTCCACCTGTCCCCCAGTGATATCAGCTTCTTCCATATTAATGTACTTTTCAGCCCTGGATAAGAGTTCCAAAAGAGATATGGTAGGGCACTTGGCCAAAGAAAGGGAGAAGTGACCTAAACAATGACCTACACTAATTTGATAAATGACCACATTAAGGTCTCGAATTTCTGGTGCCAAGGCCTTGAAACAGGCTAAGTATTCTTTAAGGGTCTCATGCCACCCCTATTAGAAATTGACTAGAGCAGCTAATGTCTTCCTAGGGGCTCAATTGGTAATGAAATTCATAGAGAATGCTTCAACAAGTTGACAAAAATTATCAATTGATTATCAAGGTAAGGTGGTATACCACTGTAAACCAGCTTTTTTGAAAGTGGTAGAGAAGGCTTTGTCATTATGGCATCCAAAATGCCATCTAGTAGCATTAACATGCAGAAAGCTTCTAAGTGTTCTTATAGGTCTATTGTCCCATCATATAGATGTATATGTGTTAGCAATTTGAAATAAGTAGGTAAGAGAGCAGCCATTACAGCCGCAGGAAATGGGTGGTTCTCCTCTTGGCAAGAGGATAGTTGTTTGGAAGTCTAGGTGAGGTCCATGATAAGCTTGAGTAGGTTATAAGGTTCATGAGTACAGAGCATATGGTGGCGGACATCAACCATTTGCAGTGAAGCAAAGGAAACATTAGGAACAAGTGGCCTAATCAGAGTTTGAATCTAGGAAGTTTGTGGGAAGTGAAAGCAAGGGTTTGAGAACATATGTTTAGTGGTTGCCATAGGTAGAGTGAGGGTGGTGCATGAGGTAGTTGAAATTGCTAAGACTCAGGAATGCAATTTGGTGGAGCTATTTGCGATATTATTAGGTTAACTTCTTTTAAAACAGGAGTCGAAAAAGCAAAAAGTGGTGGAGGTAAAGTGAACTACACTTGAGCATAATGAAAGGCATCTAACTCCTCATACAACTGGTGCACCTACTCCACTAGTGCATCGCGCTCAAGTTTGGTAGTAATTCGATGAGCCTCCTTTACCATCCAATCCCTATAGTGATCGTTTCTAGCCTGCTCATGATGACAATGATGTCCATCTTAAGACTATAAATGGGAGTGTTGAGACATTATGGTGGTTAGGAAAGCCACAGATGGAATGAAACTCTTCCACTGGTGAGGTTGATCAACGAAGTGAGGTGAAGTTGAAGAATGATCTGCATACATAGCAAAGTCAGTCGCACACAAGGGAAGTGGTCTACCGAGCACACTCCAACAATTATGTCAATATTTTAACAAAGTTTTAATAAGTATGTAGAAGATGATCTTAGAAGAGGGATACTAGCTGATATATATAGGTGTCAAACATGCCAATTAGCATACTCTTAGATGAATCAAGTGTTACCACATGTTTGTAACGTATTGGTAACGTCAACAAGAATCTCGCTAAGTGGTTGTTGGTGTCACATTATTCATGCAAGCTAGATCACGCCTTTTATAATGTGTTAGTTAGGCGATTGGTTCATGAGGTTCTCAACTAATTAAGTTTTTGTGCCCTAGGTCATTCAATCAAGTGGGCGTAGTTGATTGGCATGAGGTAGCCTGTGCTGAATGTTAATTCTTCACTTAGCTTCGATCAATCAACTACTGGTAGAATGATCAGAGATTATAAGCTATTTTAAGCTGTGTCATAATTCATGATAAAAAATAAATAATATACAACCATAGAATGTGATTAGTAGACTCTGATACTACTATTAAAAATAATTGGAACTATCAAATCATTTAGATATAATCACACCTTACAATATGTATATGGTAAAATTATAAATTTGCAATTTGAACACTTACTTGATAATAATATGATATTCTTGATAGATGATCCTATGATCCTTATGAAAAAAGAAAAAGAAGAAAGAAGTTTGAAGCAATAAGAGAGAAAAGAAAGACAAAGGAAGACAGAAGTAAGAAGGGGTATATAAATCTCATCCCCTCATATTTCACAAATCCTTATGATTTGAATGGGACAATCATATAAACATATAGTGTGAGACTTGGAACCTCTCCTTAATAGGTCAAATTAGATCAACAACCAAGTATCCAAATATCCACACAAGCCTAAGTTTCATGATAAAGTCCAATAACAATAAGATTACCATTTGAGCTTAATAAAAGATACTCTACATCATTTAACATTTAGCAATCCAAATTCATAATTAATTACTACTTATGCTAGCCTACACTTAAAGCCTAACCACTATATCGTACTACTCCAATGGATGCAGCAAAATGGCTTGCTGCAGAGTCGAATTGGCAATAAATTTATAATATGATTAATTTAAAACCACGTAACATTTTTAATCGTGGGAGTCTATTTTGAAAATGACATTTGTCAATTCTTTCATTTTTTTTTTCTTATATATAATTCTTTTTTTCTTATATATGCAAGTCTTGAGTGTCTAAATATAGTGCATAAAAGTCTGAAACACCACATAGAGAGACAAGAAGGAAAATAACAAAAGAAAAGTCCCCTTTTTTTTTTCTTTTGGATTCAGTGATCATAGTGGAGCAAGCCATCATCTGGTTCAAGACCAAATGAACGGACTCCATGCCATGACAAGCTATTTTCGTTGGTGGGAAGGAAGGGCTATACGTTAATCTGTTAGCCAGCATCATGATGTAAAACTTTGCCAATTGTCTTATATGAGGATGTCAAATTCAAATAATTTTGGTTGTGAGCCTGACATGTCTCTTTACATTGAGGTACATGATTGTAAACAGAACAAAAATATGACAGTATACGTATATACAGTATGCTTACAAGAGAAACACGAAGAGATTGCAGTTTATCTTCATTGAAACTTTGGGCAATCTCAGAACTAGCAGTGATACTTTACATGCACTGCTATAATTAGCAACTCCTTTTATACAAGATTAGTAATCAGTATTAGTATTCTTTCAATTTCTTCAGAAAATTTAAAAAGTAATTTTATGAGATATAGAGAGGCCTTAATACAAAAAAAAAGAAAAAAAGTTTATATATTTACATCTTTTTCTTAAATTTATACTCTCAATTTAAAAAAAAAAAAAGATTGGAAAGATCCATAGTATTTTATATATATGGTAAATGAATAAAAATGATTGTTATATAATATGTTAAGTTGTGGAGGTGTAATAAAGTGCTCACAATTTGCATTTTGTCATGCTTTTTATTTGTAATTCTATTAAGTACAATTTGATTAAAATTGATTCTATCTTAAAATAAGTGAAGTCAATTTGATTAAAATTCTACAATTATAAGAAAAAAATGGTGTGATCAGTGGTAATGCAACATTTTCCTCCCATAAGTCCTTGGAGCCGCCGAATAGTGCATCTTCCATTATCGCTATCCTAATAACACATTAATATTCTATGTGCCTAATTTATATTAAATAAAATATGTTAAGCTTCCAGCCACTGCATCTCAAGAGCATTAATTTAAATTTTAAATAAAGTCACAAAATTTAAACCAAGGACTTTAATCAGTGAAGATTGAAGAAACACATTAAGATTCTTAAGTAAGATGCCCTTCTGGCATATATTCATTAGATATAATTATCCACAGAAGCTATTCGTCTCAAACAAGCCTGAAGTACACATTTTTTGTAGCTCTACATACTCAACAATATACAATACTCAATGAAAGTCTCTTGAGACGAGACCATGTTGTCCATATTCCCTCCCATTTCCACCATCTTGGGTTTTGCTTGATGAAGAAGGATTATAATAATACCATGTTGACCAGAAAAGATAGTTGATAAAATTTAAAAAGCTTAGAACAGCCAACAACCAATAGAAAAGATCTAGCCTGTCTTTGTTGAGATCATTATCATGAAGCCAACCACCACTTGAAGAACTTGCACTCATCTTGTTCACCAAAGAAACCAACACTGAGCTGAAATAAAACCCAAAGGAATATGAACAATAAGTAATGGCTGTCAAAAATGCCTGCATCCCTTTTAAAGACTGTTTGTAAAAGAATTCAACGAGGCCAATTGCTGTAAACATTTCTGAAACCCCAAATATTAAGAATTGTGGAGTAATCCAAAAAATGGTCAATTTTTTGTCTAAGTTAACAGCTGAATCTCTTCTCTTTTTCTCCATAAGAGCAGCGGAAACCATAGAGAATGTGGCCAGAAAGAGGCCAAACCCTATCCGACTTAACGGGGAGATTCCAGACTCGTGGCCAGAGATTTTCCGGGCAAAGGGGACGAAGAAAGTGTCATAGAGAGGGAGTATGATAATAAGGAGAATGTAAGGGATGGATTGAAGGGATGCTGGTGGGATTTTGAAGGATCTGGTGACGTGGTTGTCCATGGAAGCACCCTGTTGGACGGAGAATGTTTGGAGTTGTGCTAAGATGGTATTGAAAACTATGGTGCAAGCAAAGATGGGGACGACTGAGAGTAATGTCTTTGCTTGCTCAACTTGGCTGACAGTGCATAATCTCCATGGGCTTTCCTTTGTGTTTGTATCGTCTTGGATTCTTATGCAAGCCTTGTCCAAGAACCTGGAAGTTAAAACAAAAGACTTGCATTAAAATTAATGATGATATTCAGCCTGATTCCTAAATTACAATTACAGTTAGGTTATATTTATTAAAATTATGAACAAATAAAAATGAAAATATAAACGTTATAAAGTAATTTACAATTATAATGTGCATTAATATCCCAATGACATACTGCAATTTAAATATAAAAATAAATATTAAATTAAATGAAACTCAAAAAATATGTGTCCATCTCACTTTCGAAATAATTGATGACGGTCAAGAAAAGTTTGAAAGCTTTGACAGTAAGATGGAAAAAATAATAATAATAATGGTTGAGAGATATTTAACGCTCGTCCATTTTTTAACGAAGTAGGTGTAAATATGATAAAACAAAAGTGAAATTATTTCATATAAATAATTATGAAATAGCGGTAAAAGAACACAGGAAAAAGACCAAAGCACCTGAACTTATTGGTATGATGCAAACCATCGACGGACTCAGTAGAGAGTTGGCTTCCGTGAAGCATTTGAGGATTAGGTGGACAAGTCTGCTTTCTTTTCAATATTGCAGCCACAAAAACCTGACAAGATAATAGCAAACCCAGTTGAATCTAACATATTGGTGACACAAATTATAAAGTTAAAAATATATTCGTGATAATTACTCAGCACACACCACTTATTTTATATGTGACCTTATATTCTTCCACAACATTCTAATTTCTTGAATTGACATCCCAAAACAAAAGCACCTGGACGTGAATCTAGTACATAGAAGTTTAACTCTGAGATTCTATATTTAAATTTTATTTTTGTAAAATAAGATAATTATTTATTTATGTTCTTATCTTATTCAAGTTTAAATATTGACTAGATAAAAACTTTAATCAAATTTATATATCCTGTTATTTAATATTGAGATCAAGCTAGATTTATGTTTTAGTAAAAATTTTGGCTTATAAATACTAATACAAGGTTTGTTTTAGAGGGCAACATGAGAGAGTTAGTTTTTTGTAATCCTAATAGGGATTACTTAAAATCTCACAATTAGCTTATACTCTTTTGTGATGATTATTAAAAGTGAAGAATATATACATTGTGAGGTATTTTTGATATATTTGAGATGTGAGTTTAAGAATTATTATACCATTTATATTTTTTTCTCTTATTTCTGTAATGGAATCTATTTCTCATCTTCGCTCATGAAATAAGCTAAAAGTTGAACCATGTTAAATATCCATGTCTTATGATTTTATGCTTCTTTGATCTTGAAGTATGCTAACACACACTTCCATATCACCAAAATTTCTCAATAAGTGGTATCAGAATTCAGTTCCACTAGATTTGAGTTCATGTTATGATTCTACCTCCCAACAAATGGCATCAAAGTTGGCTTCTACCAAGTTTGGATTCTGATTCAAGTTCTATTTGAATTTTTTGAACTTCATTGGCTTAGTATTGTGTTCAACTTGATTAAAAAAAGTATTTACACATATTTGTTTTAGATTTTTATATCAAGTCCATATTTTGTTTAAGCAATAGCTTTATTTATATCTTTATGGTGATTTTGTTGAAAGATTTGGATTCATGTTTCAGCATCCCAACAAATGGTATCAAGGCCCGGTTCTACTAAGTTTGGGTTCTGATTTGAGGTTTCTATTCGAATTTATTGATCTTTGTTGGTTTAATATTGCGTTCAATTTGATTAAAGAAGTATTGCATAGATTTGTTTTGAAATTTTATATTAAGACCAGATTTTGTTTAAACAACAACTCTATTTATATATTTCTAGTTGTTTTGTTGAAAAAACTTTTTATAGAAAAAATAAAGCAAATTTGATGCATATGTAAAGTATTAGTGCTCCATTAGATGTGGAATTTTGAAGATATTCCTTGTCTATGGAGAAAATAACTCAAATTTGGTGAAACTACTTAATCCTGATTTAAAACTACTTGATTTAGAGTTTGAAAACTTTTTAGATGATGGAACTTGTGTCAAGGTGGAGATTGTTGGAATTTTGACTTAAATTTTATTTTTGTAAAATAGGATAATTACTTATTTATGTTATCATCTTATTCAAGTTTAAATTTTGATTAGATACGAACTCTAATCAAGTTAATATATCATATTATTTAATATTGAAATTAAGTTATACTTATCTTTTGGTAAGGATTTTAATTTATAAATGCTTATATTAAATAAGGCTTGTTTTAAAGGGGTATGAGAGAGTTAGTTTTTTTTACCCTAATGAAAATTACTTGAAATCCACCAATTAGCTCTCACTCTTTTATAGTAATTATTAAGAGTGAAAAATATATACACTATAAGATATTTTTTGGTGTATTTGGAATGTGAATTTAAGAATTATTATATCATTTATATTCTCTCTCTTGTTTCTTTAATGTAATTTTTTTTTTTTCATTTTTGTCAGTAAAGTAAACTAAAAGTTGAAGCACATTAAATTAATATACATACCTTATGATTTTATACTTCTTTAATCTTGAATTTTGTTACAATGTGTATGCTTCCACTTGGTTGAAATTTCCCAACATAACTTTTAGAAAAGATGGTGATTATTCATTAGTACCCTCTCCTATAGTGTACACTGTACTTTTGGTGAGAAGTATAATTTTTTATTTTTAATGATTTTTTTAAACATGTGTCATGATTAAATATCATGCAAAATTATTTAAAATATATAAATAAATAAAATTTTCATAAATTGTATAAATTCTTTTTTTTTTAACACGTGGAGGCAAAATTCTTACAAGTTACATTTTTTTTTCTTGTCAGTAGGAGATGTTAATCTACTAAATTCTCACACACAAACAAATTCAGGAAAAAAAAGTAAAGTTTTTCCAAAAATATTGGGACCACTTGACCCAAAAACTTCCTTTGTTTTAGTCATCAGGCAATAGAAAATTAACAACCACTAGTCTAAAATATCAGTAAATATAATTCTGAAACTCTGCAACATGAGAATGCACTCAGTGAAATAATCTATGCTGGTAGATATCATGTAAAAGTATCATTTTAACAATCTAATGTAGTTTAAGTCAAGTGAATGATGTAAAAAAGAAAAAAAAAAGTATATAACTTTATTTAATCTGGAAACTAATGCACAATACAAACATACCAATTTATAATGCACTCACACGCCCAATATAAGAAAAAGAACTTTACTGTGTTAAAGTTAAACAAAGAGTCTGAATGGTTTGTAACATCAGGTGTATCCAACATTTCTCTAGTGACGGAAGAACAGAGATAGCTAACTTACTTGAGCAATGGGGGTGAAGATGCTGCCTTGTGGGGGCTTATTGCGGTAATGTAGACTGCCAGAAATCAAGCTTATCAATCCCATTGCCATGGCAGCAGCTGAAACTCCGAAGCCGACGTCCATTCCGGAATGAGTTTGAACCCAAACAAGAACCGTTAGGGCAACAAGTTCACCCAAAGAGAACGCAAAATACGCAGCGTTGAAGTAAGTTGAGAGCTTCTTTGATTGCTTGGGGTTGTCTTGATTGAACTGGTCGCCTCCATGAGCAATCATGTTTGGCTTGACACAGCCACTTCCTAAGGCCACTAAGTATATTGCTAAGAAGAATATGAAAGCCTTGAATCCCTTTGCTTCTACGCAGCGTTCTCCGTCTGTCTGCATATTGCATGGGGGCGGCTTTAATTGAGGAAGATGGGCTTGGATGGAGAGTAATATAAAACCCTGTGAATCCAAAATAAATAGGTTATAAAAGAAAAGCTTGTCTTTGGTATATTTTTATCAGAAAAGTACTCAAACTAAATGGTCCTGATTAAACTTTTCTGGAAAATTAATAATATTGAGAATGAGAATAAAATACATAACGATTCCTGGAAAAGAAATAAGCTTAGTTCAGTTGTATTATACTCTCTTATTCTACTTATAAATTCATATTTATTTCTTTATATATATATCATAATTTAAATTAAATTAATTCAATGTATAAAATTTTATCAAATATATAATTAATGTAAGAATTTAAATTGTGCACTATATTATGTGATGTAATTTCAGCACCATAGTTGCAACGTATATCTCAAATTTTAATAAATATTATTGTCTTCGTCAATGCCCGTTTGTATTTTAAATCTTGAACCCTAATACCACTAAAGCTTTGTCAGTTGGCGGTGGGTTGAAAGTTAAGGGATCGAGGGAGAACAAATATACAACACAAACATAATGTTATAGAAAGGCTTACGGAAAGTTCCACAAAGCCAAAGATTAGCATAGTCCAGAAGCTCCCCAGATAAGAGTCTGAGAGGTAACCACCAAGGAGGGCTAGGATGAAGATTGTCCCAACAAAGTTAGTGACTATGTTGGCAGACTCTGACAAAGGGAAGTGCATCTCAGTTATCACATATGTTATGAGGTTGTTTCCCACTGCTGCTATTCCCATGATCTCAAATGCTTGAAGCCCTTAAATTATAGAGAGGAACAATAAAAAAGGATAAAGCCAGAAATCATGACTCATACATGAAGAATCTAGATATAACAATAGCCATATAATTATTCCTTGGACGATCAAAATTAAATGTTAAAAAGAGGTATGGTTTAGTATATATAATATCATGAACCAATACCCAGAAACCAATAGGCAAAATGGATCCTAGAATCAAGTGAAGTGCATTGAAGCTAGATTATATGAGTAATTTACTATATATGTTTAAATTGTGATTCAGGAACAGAGGTAGAATACACCATTTTTTAAAACTTTTTTGATAAATAAACATTTTCACTGGTGATGTGTGAATGTACATGAAACAAAATATCAAGATGTAATAAGCTAATCAAGACAAAATCTTCAGTAACTATAAGTTATTGCCTTTCATATATAAAATGATGGCAGATTTCCAAGAAATTAAGCAGTAGATTTGATTATATTAGTAACACAGTTAAAATTGGCATAGTCAAGAGATTAATTTGGCAAAAATTCCATTAAATGTAGAGAATCAACAAAAAAAGATGATAAAAACAAAATATAGATATATATATATATATATATATATAAATAGCCATAGAAGAAGAGGAAGAGATCACAGCTATACCAAGAACAAAAGTAGCAGCTCTCATTCCACCAAGCCTGCTAGGGTTTGAGGGTCTGCCTCTCCAGTCTACGGTGTTGTCTTCACCCACACCAGACATGCTCTCAACATCTCCTCCCTGAGGACACTCTCTTCCTCCCTCCATTTATTTTTTTCTTTCTCTATTCCTTAGAAAGAAACAAAAGTGTGCACGCTTGTTTGTCTTTATTATTCTAATGCTGAATTTGGAGCAAGTTGAGGATTTCACTAATTTATAGCACCAGGCTATCCCTGTTAGATTTGAAGCAGAAACTGATACAAAATCAGAAAGTCCACTTTCTCATTATTCCCACGTGTATAGCTTTCCCACCAGAGAAATTTTTGAGTCATTTAGACTGTATTTTCATATGAATTTTACTACACTCACATTCTAAAATTGACATTCCACTTACAAAACAAGTGGAACCTAAAACGTTTTGGGTCTCTCTTGCTTTATAAGTGGGACTTGGTGGACGTGGATTTTAAGTTCTATGTGTAATTTTTTCCTTGTCATAACTGAGTTCTCTTTGGTGGTGCATACTTCATGTTCACTCTCTCCTGCATCAATTGTCTATTTCTAAAAACGTATTATTGATCATGTTTTCCCTTCTATGCCTTTTTAGAGTAATATGATGTGTTCTAGAAATTATTAATATTTTCATATGAGATAATGAGACAATTGAGAAAGGAATTGTCATTTCATCTATCAAACTGAAAAAGAACAAAGAAGTTCTCTATAAACCAATAAACAATTAATTTATTAAAATTATAACCTTTTTCAAATAACATTTATATTGTACCTGAGATATTTTAACAAATATGCAGAAATTAATTATAATTAGGCTTGAATGGAATTTTCTCGCAGTTTTTTGGTGAGGAATAATTTATAAGAAAAAAAAAGTTGAATGTCCAGCCCACAGGACTTCTAATAATTGAGCATTTGGTTTCTTCGTTGACATCCAAAAAGAGATATATATGATCACATGATAGAATGGTTTGGTTCTCGATTGTATAGCTTGCCTAAAGCTTTCACTTTTATTCCAATTATTTGTAATGCACTCAAAAGATTACCTGACTTTACTATCAACGTTCGTTTCTGGAGGTAAATCATTTGAACTAGGCCCAAATTGATTCGGATACCACCCATCATTTGAAAAAAATATATATATTTGGATGGATTAGCAGAGCAAAATGTAATTGAGAATAATTTTGGATTGATTTTCTTTGACGAGTCCAATCATACATAGGACACGAAAGAATATTTGCTTTTTGGTGCCAAAATCCAAGAAAGGCGATACAAACAAATTACCTTGCACTGAATATAATAGTTGCCGCTTCTTTGGTAAAATTTTTGCCTGTCATCGCTGCTAGGATTAAAAGGCTGTGAGTTTTGTTCACATGCATATGACTAGCTCCCAGAAACAAATAGTCGCTGGTAGACAAAACTCACATGCATGTGACCAGCTCCCCGAACCAAATAGTGGCGGGTAGACATGTAAAGGTGGAGGGTGATAATATCGTCAAATACCATAAAGGTGATTGGTACGATGGTATCAAGATATTATTTTATTTTAGAGATCATGAATTTAATTTAATATAAGAAAATATTAATTTATAATTAATAAAAGAATAAAAAATCTTTAAAATTATTAACATTTTAATGAAATTGCAGTGACAACAGCTAACATTGGTTGTCTTTGCTTCCTCTTCTTTCCTGAAAAGAAAAAAACTCCCATTGGTTAATTTGTTGCCCTACAACACATACTACATTGATTTCCCCATTCAATTTTGATAGGTTTAATTGGTGGAATGATCATAATACTTTTCTTAATTAGAGACAGTCATTATGAAGGCAATTTCTTAGTTTCTAGAAAGTACAAACAACTAAACAAATAAATTTAACCATATAATAAGCTACTATTATTTTCTCTTGCCCCTTATTTAAAATAATTAAAAACAAGATTTTATTTCATTTCCAAATAAATTTCTTTTCTAAATAATATTTAGATTTAAGTTAAAAAGGATTTCATTTCACTTCATTTTATTTACAATTCTTACTTTAATTACATTTGTACTATTATAAAATTCATTCCATTTGGCCTAAAACACAAATTATATCATATATTTCACTCTTATTCTAACATTTTATTTACTATAATACTTTCAAAATTTATTTTTAATTGAATTTTATGCATTTTATAATATGTATTAAATAAAAAAATTTATTTACAAATGAATTGAAATCATTATTTTTTATATAATGTCCAAACAATAGAATTCATTTAGAAATAAAATGAAGTGAATTCAATTGAAATGAAAAAACAAACCATTAAGGAAACGCGGACTGAGTGATTGAGCAAAATATACTGAGAATGAGAAAGGAAGGGTAAATTGAACTTAATTGGTGCATTGAAGAAATAATAATGAGATCATCCTTACAGTACTGCAACATAAACTTTGGAGTGCTTATTGTAATGTAGTTTGGACAGGGAGACCAAAGTCTAAAATTTGTTGGTGCTAAAATCGAAATGATGTTCACATTTTTTAAGGCGATTGCTAACCATTGTGCGATGGTTAAGCTGTAATTATTAATACCCAACTAATCTTATTTAAGATTAATAGTAAATACTCATATAATGTTTTATACTATCTATAAATAATATAATGCATATGTATTGTATAATAATATAAAATTATGATATTTGATATTATATAATATGCAAGAAATTAATTTAAGATCGTTTTAATTTATTTAAGTTTGTATATATTCTGAATTGAAACTTACGTTTAAATATTTATATTCAATAAAAATTTTGGATTAAATAACAAAAAATTCATTTAAGTTCGTTGATGCTCATGACTGAGTCAAACTCAAGCTCAAGTTTTATCTTTTTCAAGTTTAATGAGTTCAAGCTCGACCTCAAACTAATTTATTACTGCTGAGAGCTAAAACTAATTTATTAATGTCAAGCTCAAACTTGAATAAACAGATGTTTGACTCAACTTGTTTACACTTATATTGCACCCTCACTAAAAATAAGGTCATTGAATAATTTTATTGCTATAGTTTTGTTTTTAGATAAAATTAACAATTTCGTCCCTGAAATTATAAAATATTAGCAAAATAATCCTTGAATTATAAAATTGCTATAATAATCTCTAAATAACACTCCTTCCATATAATTTCATCTTTAAATAGTATGATGGAAAGACAAAAATTTTACAAACAGAGATTATTCAAGGATTATAATGATCATTTTTATAATTTATGAGTCATTTTGCCAACGTGTTATAATTTTATGAACAAAATTATTTTGTCTTCTTTCTATTTTGTTTTGTTATATATATAGTCACCAATATTCTATTATGACATATATGTTGGAATTCTCTTATTTTGGATTTTATAACTCATAAATTATAATAAGTTAATGACAAGATAATTAGGAGCACTAATTAAGGTTTCATTATTAAAGTCTTTTGGATTATTTTAATTAATGAAAACTTAATTTTTTGAATCAGAATTTGAGTGGGTTGAAAATATTTTTAAAATTAAAGTTATATTGCATTTTCATTACTAAACTTTTTGGTTATTTAGTTGATGAAAATTTTAGTTTTTGAATTAAAATTTGAATGAGTTGAGTAAGAAATTAAGAAAGGAAGAGAATCTAATCAAAATTGTATGTGAAAAAACAAATTAAATTTTTTTTTTATGAACCAAGTGAAATGACTCAAATTGCAGACTAACGAGAGGTTCAAGACAACCTCATTTGCATGTGGCTCATGCACATGCAAGGTGCAAGTGGATCACACGCCACCTTCCTAGTAGTTTTTTGCAATGGTTTTTTAACTATTAGCCTCCACTCTCTGAGACGATATTTTAAGATATTTTTTCATTTTTAAAATAAAATTATTTAATTAATTTTTATACTAATTTTTGAATAATTAAATGATGTTATTTTGGTACAAAATTTTATCATATGATTCCTACAATTTTAGCTACAGTATATATTTTTTGCAGAGCTATTTGATTATATTTGGATGTTGATTGATTTTGATCACCATAGAATTAATATTATTGTAGAAATTATTTATAACTCATATTATGCCATTAAATTTTATGTAATAGCGTTCCCACATTTCATGGGACTAGTTACATAAAATTTTATTAAAATGAAATAGTTTTATTTGGTATTCAGGAGAGTATCGTATCAATAATATTACATACCCTTCGGTATGGTATTATTAATATGGTTTGTTGGTAATAATGTGAATATATGATTAAATGTTATACTCTTAGAATTCTAAATTCTCTTCGAATACTGCATTAATAATATTGCATACCCTTCGGTATGGTATTATTAATATGGTTTGTTAGTAATAATGTGAATGTATGGTTAAATGTTATATTCCTAGAATTTTAAATTCCCTTCAAAGTTAGATTTTCTAAGAATGTAATGTTTAATTTTTATATTATATTACAAGGTCTTAAATATCCTTCCAGTAGTAGATCTTATAATTCAGTATTGTGAATAATTGCATAGTGAATATTTGAGGAAGTTTAGCTTCTTTTCCTATGCAATTAGCTTCTGTAAAGATTCTAAATTGGATAAATTATGAGGACTAGGCAAAGTTCTTAGAGTTATATCTAGCAATCACCAATTTTGATTTAGCGTTTCAAGAATAGGAGTCTGTCATAGATGTAAATTCAAGTGCTGATTTGAAAGCAAAACATAAAAAATAGACACATTCAAACCGAGTGTGTTTGATGACCATGAAGTACACCATGAACAAAATAATTAGACAGAGTATTCCTGAATTTGAGAATGCCAAGACTTTTCTTGAATCAATTGCTAAAAAATTTGTGAAGTTTGATAAAGCTAAAAAAAGTTGCTACCTCTCATTACAGGGACTGGGCAAAGTCACTAGAGTTATACCTAAAGGTCACCAATCTTGATTTGGCACTTCTGAAACAAAAGCCTATCATAGATGTAAATTCAAATGCTGATTTGAAAGCAAAATATGAGAAGTGGGCACACTCAAACCAAGTGCGTGTGATGACCATGGTGTCCACGATGGACAAAACAATTAGACAAAGTATTCTTAAATCTGAGAAGGCCAAGACTTTCCTTGAATCAATTGTTGAAAATTTTTGTGAAGTTTGATAACGCTAAAAAAAGGCCACTACCTCTCATTACTTGAAAAGATTGTGTGCAATAGTGTTAATGGAGTGTGGGAGCATATTCTAAAATCGGTCCATTATTATAACAAGTTGAAGAATATGATTATTGATCTGGGTGAAAGTTACTTAATCTAGCATGCACTAGATTGTTGCACAAGTAGAGGATGATATGAGGAAGGAAAAGGTGAAAATGATCAACCTAGTTTCTCATGGACCATCTTCAAGGCACCAAAGAGACAACAAAGGAAAATTCTCTCATGATAAGAAAAAGGATAGTGTGAAAAATAACCACTACAAGCCTAAGAAAGCTTAATTCAAAGGAAATTGTAGGTTTTGTAAGAAATATGAGCACAAGAAGGTGGATTGCTTTAAATATAAGAAATGGCTTGAGAAAAACAAAGGTACTGAGGAACTTAAGGAAGCCAAGTAATGGAAAATTGATCATTTGGCTTGAAAATCATGATAGAGTACAAGTGGAGTACATAGGATATATTTCTTTATATTTATTTAATGGACATATCTTAGAACTTAAAAATTTTGTTTATGTACCCTCTATGAGCAGAAACTTGATTTCAGTTGTTGCATTAGATTTTGATGGATACTTATGTTCTTTTGGTAATAGAAAGTTTGATTTACTGTATAATTCATGTGTTATTGGTATTAGTGTGTTATCTGATAGGTTATATAAAATTGATTTGAATCCTAACTTTGCAAAATCAATTAATACTGTGACTGAAAAGAAAAGAAGTGCAATCGATGAGAGTTCTTCAATGTTGTGGCATAGGCATTTGGGTCCTGTTTCTTACATGATCTAGATTTTTCAGATTATGACGTTTATGTAGATTCCATAAAAGGAAAACTTCCTGCTAGAGCTAGAAAGGAAAATAGGATCATAAAACAGGATGTTTTGGAGTTGATCCACACTGACATAAAGGGACCTATTACACCTACTACCATGGGTGGTTTCAGGTACTTTATCACCTTCACAAATGACTACTCCAAATTTGGATGGATAAAATTACTCACTGAAAAATCTAAGTCACTGGATGTCTTTAAGTCCTTTAAAGCTTAAATTGGAAAAGAATATCAAATGTGTCAACTCTGATAAAAATGGTGAGTATTATGATAGGTATGATGAAACTGGAAGAAATCTTAGCCTATTTACTAGGTATCTGCAAGAATGGGGAATCAAAGCCATTTACACCATGCCTGAAACACCGAAATAGAATGGCATAGCTAAAAGGAGAAATAAGACACTCACTGATATGATAAGATATAGGCTTGCACATTCCTTATTGCCAGAGTTTCTATAAGGTGATGCTATAAAGACTGTTCTATATATTCTAAATGAAGTACCAAGTAAATTGATACCCAAGACTCCATATGAGTCGATGATTAGTAAAAAGCCTAGTTTGAGGCACTTTCATGTTTAGGGTTGTAAGGCTAAGGTGAAACCATATATTCCCTTTACAAAGAAACTTGATTCAAGAACAATATCTATATATTTTATTGGCTATTGCACTAGTTCAAGAACCAGTAGGTTTTATTGTCCTACTCATTCTACCAAAGTTGTTGAATCAGACAGAGTTATCTATGTTAAGGATGAGTTGGATAGTGGGAGTGAAATATTATGTACTGACAGTCCCAATAAAGATAGTTTGAAATTATAGAAATAAAATGGATCTTGCCCTTATCTCATTGGAGATTTGTATACACCAGTATCAAAAATCAAATTGTGTTGATTGGATGTGTAAAGATATAATAGCCAGCAATTATACAATTGATAAAGATAGAGATTTAGCAATAGAAATAGTTAAAGTATAGATAAAGAAAAAGAATTGAACATAGATCTTTTTAAAGTGGTTCAACTTGAATTGAAACCACTATTCAAGTCTACTCTACTTGATCTTTCTCAATCAAAAAACCTCTAAATTAGAATAAAAAACTATCAGGATTGACAGGCTCCTGAAATGACAATCTTTACATCAAAACACAAGAGATTATCAGGTTTCTTGCTAACCTAGAAGATTTACAACAAGCTCTTTCAAACCTATACAGTTTTCTAAACCCTAGAAATCTCAAACAAACGAAATAGAATAAAGAAAAGGATTGGAAATACAATACCAATGTTTGAGATGAAAATCTCAAACCAACTATGATAAACTGAAACAGA
>JANHAO010005553.1:0-22468 GCA_026873985.1 Saraca asoca | reverse complement strand
GGCCTTTCCTTGCCACTACTAGCACTATTATTGATGTTAAGAATGGAAAGCTTTCCTTGAATGTAGGGGATGAAAAGATTGAATTCAATCTGGCTCTTACTATGAAGTGCCCTTTGCTCAAGGACTCTTGTTGTAAAATTGATTCAATTAAGCAAAGTATGAGAGAAGATATAACGAGTCATTATTCTATTGATCCTCTTAAGCTCTATCTTGTGAAAAGCTCTTTTACTTGTGATGAGAATGTTGAAACTACTATTTATGGTAAGTTGCTCGATGAGAGCCCTATTTTTCCTACCAAAGCAAGGGCTGAGAAATTGGAAGCAGACCCAAAACACACCGTCATGGAGGAAGATAAAATTCCAAAGGTAGAACTAAAATGTCTCTCTCCTAACTTGAGGTTATATAAGAAAAGAACGAAGAGTTGGCATAATAAGTATATTCTGAGGTGAGACTTCCAAAAAAAGACTGGGTTTTGCTCTTTAATTTTGAATTAAAACTCTTTCCAGGAAAACTCTGTTCTCGTTAGTCTGGCCCTTTTCAAGTCCGTTAAGTCCTTCCATATTGAGCCATTGAAATCTGGAGTGAGGCAACCAGACCTTTCAAGGTTAAATGCTAGCATATTAAGCACTATCTAGTAGGAGATCCAATTGCAAAGAGAGTCACTTACAATTTCTTAGAGCTCCCTTCAACCAAAACAATTCTACCAAAGGAATCAAGCTCATGACTTAAAATGAGCATTTCTTGGGAGGCAACCCATGTTTAGTTTCATGGCATTTATTTTTTCTTATTTGCTTTTCCTTTCTTCAATTTTTAGCCTATCTTTGCTTTACAATTTTTAGTTCTTAGTTTCAAAAACTTTGAAATTTATTAGTGGTGATTTCTAATGCAGATTTGAACAAGAAAGAAAAGGGTGGCAGCCCCAAACACAACCAGGTGTGTCCCAAGACACATCTACATTCCAAGCATCTTGCATAAAAAAAAACTTGAAGAACATAAGATGGCAAGCTTCTTTCCCTTCCTCTATGATCTTATATTTATTAGCTACATGGAGAAAAATATAGGATTTAAGCAAATGGGGTACTTACTTTCTGGCTCTTGGTCTATTTTGAGTTTTGTAGTTGTTTTTCATTTCGAGTTGTGTTTTGTTTTTGTTAATCACAAGGTTAATAACCTTTCTAATGAGTTGATATGGTAATAACTAGTTTTAAACCCATGAAAGCCTGATTTGAGATAAACCTTGAATGAGTATTTTTGATTTAGTCTTTCTTTCCTAGAGTTGAACCTTAGGCTTCTTTAAAAACACTTTATCTATTGAACTGTAATTTGCATACACTTTATGAATCTCAGCATTATGAAAGTGTAAAGTTAGGGAGATGCGAACAATGAGGGTGTTTAATATATATATATATATATTAAAAAAAAGAAAAAGAAAACCCAAAAAGGTCTTCATTCTAAGTTTCTAATTTTCAAGTTCCAAAAAGGCCTTTGGTATGAGTACTTATATGCTTGCACCTTAGTGAGAAGGAGTATAAAATACACTCACTAAAAAAAAAAAGAAAAAAAAATTGAATAAACAAGGGCAAGGCAATCTAGGGAAATCTGAAGGATGAGGATCTTACTTAAGTATCTTGAGGGTCATTTTGGTGCATGAAATTTATAGTAATAATAGGTGATGTGTATAATACAGAAATTGAGGTTTGATATTAGGAAAGTGAAGACTAACCCTTGAATACTTGTTTACATTTCTGTTAATGTCTTACTGATTGGGAATTAAATTATTTGTACCACATCTACTTGTTTGAATAGAGAGTGTAAATTCTCCCCCTTTCTAGCGTGTTCATATATTATAATTTGCTTAAGGACAAGCAAAGGTTCAAGCATGGGGGAGTTAATAAACGAGCAAAATGGATATTATTATGTTAATTATTACCTCTTGATTCATTATTAATTTGTGATTTCTCTGCTTTTTTTGTTTTAGTTTAGCATTCTTGTTCTTTGATACTACTGTGGTTTGTATTTCTCTTTGTAGGTTAGCAAGAAAGCTTGGAAAAAAAGGTGAAAGTAGAAATTCGAACCACATTTGGATTAAGGAGAACCTAGGAAAGAAGCCCTATGAAGAACACAACTCAATTGTGATTGAAGCAAAGAAAATGGAAGAAGCCAGCACCGAACACGACTGTGTTCGGTGCATTCCTTAGCAACTCCCAGCGTGAAACATGGGTTGGCTATGTCACCAAACACAGTCGTGTTTTGGCCCTTGTCATCCTACTATAAAAGCTAATATTGCGCAACCTAAAGGAGTCTTTGTGATAGTTTTAAGATAGCTTACGTAGGTTTTCTATTTTGAGGCATTTTTCTGAGTAGATTAAGAGAGATTCTTATGGATTAAAGTTCTTGCAAAGATTCTATTTTCTTTTCATCAATAGACATCCTAGTTTTCTCTTTCAATATTCATCTTTACTTTCTGCGGTGTATTGAATATTATGAAGTTCTTAATACTAATGAATTTAATTTTTACTTCCTTTATGTGTGAGTAGACCTTTATTCTAGGATTGGGAATAACCCAATTATGCCCCCTTACTACTGATTTCATATTATAATTATCTGGTATTAATTGATTCAATTGTTATGCCTGTTGAGTTTTTTGATAAAATATTTGGCCAGTATTTTGCCTGATTTTAGGTAGATAGTTGAAGTACCAAAAGGAGAAGATTATCACCAGAACCTTAATAGTTGAATAAGGGAATTTTGATCACAAAAGTAAACTAAGTTCCTTTAGGATTAATTTAGTTAGCATTGATCTTAAAGGGCTTACATTAATCTAAAGCATGAAAGTAAGTTCAATTATGTTGATTTAAGTACTATTATTAAACCTTGAAAGAGGTTAGTAATTAACCTAGGCTAAACCATCCTCAATTATCTAAGTAATTATAATAGGAAGGATTTACATTTTTTGTTGAAGACCATAAGTGTGGTAAACCCCAATCCTAGGCTTTTATAATTGAATTTCATTATTAATCAAGTAATGCTCTTTCATTAGTCTTCTTTAATATCTTTAATATTCTTTATTGATTTAGACAACTTAAATTATAAACTCTAGTAATTGATAGTGAGATCCTTATAGGATTTGATCTGTACTTACTGGTGTCTACTACAACTACACCGTGTGCTTGCAAAAAACACACATCAGGCTCTTACAAATCATAATCATATAGTCATTAGATATCGTTAATACTTGGGGGGTCAATCAACCATGACGACTAGACATGATAAATAATCAAGTATTTGAAAAATTCACGTGCATATGGTGCCTTAGAAAGTTAGTCATATGCATAGCGAGCATGAGAGAGAGAGAGCATGCATATGATGCCTTAGAAAGTTAGTCAAATGCACAAGATCATATGCATATGATGCCTTAGAAAGTTAGTTGTATGCATGAGGGAAGAGGTCACATGCATGTGGTGCCTCAAAAAGTTGGTCATATGTATAGTGAGCAGGGGAGGGAGTGTGCAAATGGTGCCATAGAAAGTTAGTCATATGCACAAGATTGCATGTATATGGTGCCTTAGAAAGTTGACCATATGCATAAAGGAAGAGGTCACATGCATATGACGCCTCAGGAAATTGGTCATATGCATGCTAAGTTTCACAAAACTCATTGTTGAAAATTCAAAGATTAGCGAACAAAAATTTGAGGTATTTTCATAAAGTTTGTAAAACAAGGAAATGGAACATAGCTTTTTATTATGATCGCCTTCCTTTGGCAAGGGGTTAGCTAGGACTACTGGGATCACCACTCTGCCACTCACACCACATAGTCCTTTAGGTGACCTCTCTTGATCAGGTCCTTAATTGCATCTCTAAGGGCATGATAGTCTAAAGTGGCATGCTTAACTTCGTTATGATAGGTGCAGAACCTACTCAAGTCTCTGTGCCAGTAGGGACTTCTTATAGGGTTAGGTGTCTCAAAGTCTTCTTTATCTCTTTCTGCAGCAAAGACCCTATCTTGGGAATCAGATAGGACGCTGTAGTATTCATGGCGACCTAGGGGATGATGTCGAATAGTCCTAGCCTTCTTTGCGAGCTGGAGATTGGAGTTATCATTCTGACCCTCATTTCTCTTTAATTGGATGGGGTAGATTATTTCCCCTTTCTGCTTAGACTTCCTCGTATCAAAAGTCTCTTCCCATATGATCTGCTTGGCAGCTCGCTCATAAAATTCTTCTAACTTGCTAACTAGGGACTTGTACTAACTCTTATACAATTTTCCACCTTGCGGAATTTGGCTGTGATCGTTGTTAGGACACTTTCATCAGATGGACTTTTCACATTATTGACTTTATGCCTGAACCACATAACGTAATCTTTCAGTGATTCGCCTTTTCGCTAAAAGACCATGGTGAGGTGGCAAGGTGGTGTGAGCTGCCTCTTCAAGGCTTAGTACTGGTTAATGAACTTTCTCTGGCATTCCTCCTAACTGCTAATGCTGTGAGCTGGGAGGTGCTTGAACCACGTTAGATGTATGCTTCCTAGTGTAGCTAGAAAGACACGACACTTGACCAGGGGATCGATTGTTTGGAGATCCATCTGGACATTGAACGTATCTAAGTGGTCGTATGGCTCGTTATTCCCATTATACAATAAGATTGTGAGAATTTTATGTTTGCAAGGGAGAAGCTACTTCTCAATTTCCATGAAAAATGATAAGCTCTCTTCGCAGAGAGCTCAGGGCTCGAGGTCATTCCTCTAGTTGCTTTAATTTGTAAAGCACTTTCTTCATCGTCAAGTCCAAGCCCCCCAACTGCTAACTAGTGACTTAGTGGCTTCTTTCATTTTAATGATCGTACAAGTAGTGACCCGAAGCTCGCTTTTGGTGGGCTTTACTCGAACATCTAACTCCTCACTGTTGGTGTATATTTCTGGGTGTAATGATCTTGGCCTATGCTTGCTTCAACATTTTCACTACCTTGGCTAGCTCATCCATTACATTTTCTAATGCACACTGGCGTTAGTGCAGTGCTTGTGCTTTGTCAGCCTCCAAACCAACACTAGTAGGTTGGTAGTGAGCTACAGGGGGAAGCTGATGGTGACTCCTGCAATAGAAGAGTTCATTGATTGAATAACTAGAGCACTTGAGTTTCCAGTGGCTCTTCTTTTGGCTATCACAACTGAACAGAAAATAAACTAGAATACAAATGAGGGCCTTTCTTCTAGCGCCAAGATGTTGATGATGAAATCTGGTTCTGAGCCAAACTTTAGTCAATTCTACCGTTCTTGTTACCCCAAGTTGCTATTTTGGTTGTGCAAATGAGGAAAAGTAGTAAATAGCTAGAAGAAGGAAGAAGAAGATGCACACAAAATACTTTCAATGTAGTTCGACTAAAGCCAATTGGCCCCTACATTCATGGTAATGCATTGCCCAGAATGTTTGTTGAGTGAATAGTATTTTTACAAAGCACTCTTTCTATGGTAGGACAAAGATTTTACTAGTGTTTCTCCTCCCTCTTTTTTATAATGGACTCTCTTCCTATTTATAGAAGCAGGGGAGGTTACAATAGTAATTTCCTAATTTGCATATCTATTGCATCATGTAATAAATATATGCAGATAACTTGGAATCTACAAATTGAGGTGTGCAGGCGAGTGTCTGCTTTCGAGGGTAGTTTGTCAGTTGGGAAAGTGTACACTGGGCAACTGATAGGACTTGTGCGAAACTTCAAGTTGGAGGTTACTCACTTAGCGGTCTAGACTTGCGTTGTGCAACCTTGACCATGCAGGCCGGATTCATTCTTAGGCTCGTGACATGCATCCTAGATGTGGCTCACTCTACCAACGATCTAGGGCTCACCTCGCTAGCGAGCTAATGCTGTTATCTTGGCTTTGTGTCTTGGCAAGCAAAGCTTTTGGACTCGCTGAGATTGCTTGTTGGGCTTTTCTTAGCTAACCTCACTGAAACTAGATTTTACCCATAACACTTGTGAAAATTGGAATATGAGGAGGAAGTCATAATGAGGCAAAAATAATGAATCTTGTCATAGGGAACCATTTCATTCTGAAAGGAGAAATAGAATTGCCATACTATGGCATGCAAAATTTATTCATCCAATTACCTATAGCATGTACATTCCCTTAAATCTGTTCCACAACTTAAATAGATAATGAATATTATTGATAAAATAGAATTTTGAAACAAATTGAAAGTCATTCAAAAGCATTTTTATGCAACACATAAATGGTTTATGATTATGTTAGGTAGCTCCTAGGCTTAAATATTTATTTTATGACCTGGAAGTTAAAACCAAGCCTACTACTATATTCTTAACAATACAATGACATCTTCAAACTACATTTTCTATTGAAATAGAATTAATTATTTCCATCAAATGTGTATCAAACAAGTAACAAAAAAAATCAGAAATAGCAGCATCATCCATTATTGCTGTAGGATTAGAAAGAAGTAGAAAAACAAGAAATTTGATTGGCATGCATGCAAAAGCCACTTTTGGTGTAAACTAAAAATATTAATCATTACCTTATGTGGATCTTGACCTTCCTTCATTTGGGTGATTATTTTGCTCACATATCTCATAACAAAACATTCACACCCCACATTTCATATTTGATGATAACACTACAACAAATCAAATATGTACTAAAATAACCATTTTGATTTATGAAATTATTTCGAATATTACAAAATGTATTTAAGAGGAATGAAAAACTTACTCTTACATTAATCCATTTTATGTTACTTTGTATCCTAGAACTATCCATGTAATAATAAATCTCAAGGGATATATTTAATTAAATACATGTAAGAAACTAGTATATTAATAAATTACTTCATATATAAATAAATCCCAAAGCTATATTTTACAAATCAACTCACATGTCAACTATGCTTTTGATATCCTTATGTGATGCATGTCTTAATGGATCAAGCCAATTCACGAAATTTCTTTCTCAATAAATCACACACAGTATCCAATGAATCCTATAATATAAGTTAATAACAAAATTATCAAATAATTAAAAAATATAAAATAAATGCTTATCCATTGTAACAATTAGATACTTACTCCTCAATATGCCAAAAAATAATTCGTCTTTCCTTTTTTTCATGGCTCTCCTTATGTATCATGTTCTCTCGTCTTTATTGAAGCCTACATCTGAATTAAGTGTGGACATAGGAATCTATAGACATTCAATTCCAAGATGCAACAATGATGATGTAAATACCTATCATGTGCTAATATATGAGTTGTCTCCTCCATGGCTAAAAGCTAAATGCCTACTTATATTTAACTTTGAAATGTATAATACATATTCAAATAAAGGAAAGATTTGAAATTAAAGATAAACTCACTCAACAAAAAGTTGGATGCATGATATATTTATCTTCTCTGTGACTAAGATTTGCATAATGTCCTCTTTGGTCATGAAAAAAATCATATTCAAGACCTATGACCTTTTTATCCATATGAATTTGTGTAGAACTTTCATTGCTTATCATCTTAGTAGTAACATATAACCTTCCGTAAGGCAAACTTAATATGCTTGGATCCATAATAGTTTAGGCATTTGTTGGGGCTGCTTAAGCTAAGTTAATTGAGTCATTGATTCTTTGTCTTACCATTTTCAACTTTCTTAATCTCCTTCCTCTTTTGTTCATTACATAATGAGATGTTTAATTCACATGTATAAAATTATAAAATTTAAATAATAAAATATAATAAAATTCTATCTTTAAAAAAAGTTATTTATTAGCTAGAAAATGATAGCTTTATAACCAAAATGATTAGAATCTTCAACCATGCAATATAAGTCCCAAGTGTTTAGTCCACTGTGTGAACTTCAGCCATTGGCACCAATAATTTTGCATTAAGATCCAAACGATGACTTTCACTTGATCCTTCAATAGTCCTTGGCAATAAAGTGTACGGCTATTAAAAACCCTTCCAATTGCCACTGCACGGTTCTTAGGCACCAATTCTAGATGACATTTGGCTCTTTCTTTTATAGACAAAAAAAATTGAAAAAACCATAATGTGATTTATCATAGAAAATATTAGAAGCTACTTATATAATAAAGGAACTTTAAGCTTTTATTGATATTCATTTAGCTTTGTTAGCTCTTCAAATGGGTCAGGGTCTATAGTGTAGCTGACTTTCACGTTTTTAGGCAGGGGAGGAGAGTTCATCTCTACCTCATTGTCTACCAGCATATGGATGGGTGGTTGAATACCCATTTTCTAAAGGAAGGTTGTCAAGACCATTCAAGTACTATTCCATCTCAGCTCAAGTCTCCTCTCTCACTTTCTATGCCACTTAAGTAGTAATATCCTACAAGTTCTCTTTAGATACTACTCCAATTCAACAATATTCTGATGACCCAAAATAAGCCTTAATACCCACCCCTTCTCCAATGTCCCTAACACAGTTGGGATGTTCTTCGATTCCTAACACAGCTACTAATATGTCTTGCCTTTCACATAGAGTAAACTCTTATTGGGAGGCTTGCTATGTGGGAGAATTATGTGGCATACAAATAACAATAATGATTAATTACTTACAATCTCCTCTACAACTAACATACTCTCTTGAATCATATATCTACTATTTATGTTAACTCTAGTTTTCTTCCATAATTCAGCCCAAGATATGGAAGAAGATGGTGAATTGGATTGAGTAGCATGTTGTTCTACAAGCTTTTTCTTTACCAAAGCTTGCTCGAACTTGACATATCCTCCAAGAGACAACTTATATTTATACTTATTTTTCGATTGTCTCTCCCTATTGGCTACTCTTATATCTTGTTAACAAAAAAATAATTCATGAGATGGTAAAATAACTCTTAATAGTTGAAAAAAAAAATAGTTAGTAAGATGGCCAAATTTGCTTGAAAATCCTTAGATTGGTTACTTGATACAAAGTTATCCCATGTGTTTTGATTATGGAAATTATATTTTTTAAGTGAGTTTTCATCACCCTTCCTCTTTATGGTAATGTAATCCCTTGTCAATCTTATCTTGAAGTCCTTCCATCATTCCCCTACAAGCTTGATCGCTTCTTTTCTCCTTCCGACATCAACATCAAAGGTAATCTACAAGACAATACGTAAATATATTATAATTATATACAATAGTTTTAAGCAAATAGTGTTATATATATATATATCTTAAATACAAATTAGAGATAAGTAACATATACTAGGATATCCTGCCAAATGTTCTCCTTGATGTCTTTTGATACTTGTTTCAAATTCTCAATATCGATTGACATTTTGTTGCATGCCAACATCCCAATGTAATTTTATATTTAGATGCACCTATCCTAATTGCCCGACGCCTAGCATTGAACTCAACTTTTATATTCTCTCATGTACGATGCATTAGGATCACGCCTTTCATAAGTGTAGCACCTCTTATACTTTTGTCACTATGACTATTATGTCCAAGAGGATCTGTATGCTTGTTTAAAAAAATAAGAAAAAGATGTTAATCACATAATTATAAACTACTAATCAAATATACTCATTTAAACTAATAATGTTAAAGTTGTCTATATATACAATAAAATAATAATCAAATATAAACATCTAAACTAGTAATTAAGAAGTTGTGTCTATATAAACGTAATTACCTTTAATTTTTCCTAATTTTTTTCTCTTGGAGTTTCTTCAACCCATATGCCTTCACTATAATCATCTCACATGTACAACTCCTCCAAATTATTTATGTTTTTATCATTCACCAGAGGTAGTCCTGAAGAAAAGGGAAGGATTTCCTTAATGTCATTGCTTATGTCTTCTTCATCCTCATTACCAACAATTTGTCTCTTCCTTAAAAGAACTACAAACCACTCCTTATCAATCAGGTCTATGATATAAAAAAAATTGTTTTTCTTGAATGCTATTATGAATGATTTCTCCTTAATTATGACCTTCCATGTTAAAATCGACTAACATGAATCCTAACTCATCAACTCAGATGCCATTATTATTCAGAATCCATTTACATCAAAACATAGACACCTTGAATTTGATATAGTCTAGCTCCCATATGTCTTGAATGACCTTGTAATATGACATATTCGCTTATACAAGGTTTCCATCTTTGGAACTAGAAACATGCATAGCTTGAGCCACCAAAGTCACCCCAATATTTTGCATAATACTTCTGTTATCTTATCCCTTTGTGTAAAAAAAAAATACCCATTGATGTCATATCTAAGATAGGACAAACCTCCATGCAAAGCTTGTGGGCTAATCATCCTATAATTATAGAAATATTATTTTGGTATTTGTGCCAATCGTAAAGGAACTCGATTGTAGAACAAAGGATGAATAAGTAATTGTGTTCAGCTTGTACCCACTTATCATTCTTTCCACAATTATGCTATCTTGTAAGGGTCATATGATCATCCAAGTAAGGCTCCATTTCTTCACTATTATACAAGACATAAAGGTGTGCTTGTGCTCACATTTCATAACCAATGCTTACCACTTGATTGTCATGTATTCTTACCCGTAATTCCTCCATCATGATGAGACTTGGGAACTTTGATAACTTTTGCATTTAATAACTATTCACTGTAGAATTAAATAACCTCTTTAGCTACGTAGCCTTCAATAGTACATTCTTTAGGCTGATGTTGATTCCTCATATACTTTTTTAGGATTTTCATATATCTCTCAAATAGGTACATCCATCTCAAATAAACTAGTCCACTGAGTTTTATATCTCTTTCACCAAATGAACAACTAGATGACCATGATGTCAAAAAAAGGATAGTCAAAAATACATCTTAAGTTAACATAGTGCAACAACAACTTCCCTTTACAAGTCATCCAATTTCTTTAAGTCAACGAATTTGCTATATATTGTATTGAAGAAAAAATAAAGTCTAGTAATAGTATGTCTCACATGTTTAGGCAATATTGATCAAATGGCCATCAATAATAGTTGTTGCACTAAAGCATGATGATCATAAGACTTGAAACTGACTAATTTCAAATCTTTCGTTAGAACAAGCTTCTAATGTTTGAAAAATTACTTTGTAACATCTCAACACCATATAGAAATTCTCGAAAACTTGCTTACCCATTTCTAGACATAGTATGATAAGTTAAAGGCAAATACGTACATTGACCCTTCTTTTCTAGTGCTAGTTCTTTTCATATTACCATTTCAACCAAGTCTTGTCTGGCTTTGACTCCATCCTTGATTTTACTTAATATGTTCAAAAGCTTTTTAATTAGACCATCATAGACATTTTTCTCCACATAAATCACATCAAGATTATGTCTCACAAACAAGATTTGCCAGTATGGAAGATCAAATAATATAAACCTCTTTTTCCACATAGTCTTATCACTTGCAAGTGTATAGGATTTGCAAAAAATGATATCAATGTTTTTCATTTGTTGATAAACTTGCTCCTTAGTTAATAACATTTGAGTTTTTCCTTCCTATGATAACTAATTGAAAGCCTTTCTTTGCCTACGATAAAGGTGGGACTAGGGAAGAAATCTCTAGTAATTGAGATACATTGTTTTCTTTCCATGCTTAAGTTGACAAGAACATGCATCACTTTCATAAATAGGACATACTTTATGTCCTTTGACACTATATCCAAACAAGTTTCTATAAGCTGGGAAGTCATTTATTGTGCAAAAAATTATGGCATACAACTTAAAAGACTCTTGACAATATATCTCAAATACCAACATACCACATTATCCTTAAGTCTTCAATAAGTGGTGTTAAAAAGCCATTTATATCATTTCCTGATTGTTTGGGACCTAAAATTATCAATGACAATAATATATCCTTGCACTTCATACATAACCAAGGAGGTAAATTGTAAATCACCAATAGAACAAGGCCATGTGCTATATTTATTGCTTAGATTACCATGAGGTTCATTTTATCTATACAAAATCATCAAAGATGATATTGTTGCAAAATGAAGAAAAGAATTGATTGTTGCTTTTTTTCTTCACACTTGTGCCTTCAAATCAGTGAAGATGGACTTCAGATAAAGAAGAGAGTGAGCTAGATTTCAAACTAATAAGAGAGGGAAATTGATAGTTAGGTTTGCAAAAATTGGTTTAAAATTAGCAAACTTTAGATGTTGATTCCCTTATAGGAACTAACATCTGATATTGAAATCTACATTAGTTCCTCATAAAAAAATCAACATCTTAATTTTTATTGTATTTACAAAAATACCACCATTCCTATATATACATCAAGGTTCTTGATATCCTATGTGTAATATTAGAATTTGTCCAATTATAATTTGAATTATTTTGTTTGATTTTACTTAACAAAATGAATTTATTTTTCAATTATTTTGTCCATTTTTAGATAGAAAGATATATATATATATATACATTTTCACAAATAAACCCAAGGCTAATTATTGTTTGAAAAATATCCATTAAATGTTAATATTTAAATACTTAAATTATTTTGCCATTAAATAAATATTTTAAATACCAAAAAATTTTCCTTGAAATTATTAAACAAAATATTTTGAGAATTCTAAAGTTTTAGCAAAAGGAAATTATTGATTGGAATAAAAAATTAATGATTAGAGAATATTTTATTTATTACAAGTAAAATTAGATAAAATAAGTAATTAAAATTAATTCAAAATCATCTAGGTTCCTAAAATACAATCGATGTCAAAATATTAGACAACAATTTTTCATAGCAACCAACATCTTAATTTTCTTTATTCAAACAAAAATTAATTCATAATTATGTTAGTTTTTAAAAGCAAATCGATGTCTAAAGATCAGACGTTAATTTTTTAATAACAACCAACATCTTGAGTTTCATCATATTTACAAAAACACTATCACTCTTATATATACATTGGGATTTCTATTATATGATGTGTATTTTAGTGATGTCATTTCTGCATTTTGTAGTAGTGCACGTACAAGTTGTTCCCAATAGCTTAAGGATTCATGGTTCAAGTTGGTCAGTAAGTATGAAGTTAATTGGTGTGAGTACTTAGTTTTTAAAATTTAGATCATTAGCATTTATGTACTTTACATTAATTTCATTGTTATAGGTCATGAACAAGTGAAAGCCTAAGATCGAGTTCCTCATCAAGAAGAGCTTCACACATAAGGCCAGGGCCAATTACAAGGGCATGATAGATTAAACTCACAAATGCTTGCCAAAAAAGCCCGAGTGGATACTTGATCATATCTTCACCAGTTTTTAGTAGAAGTGGGAGAATGAAGGCTTCAAGAAGAAACAAGAGCTAAATAAGAAGAATAGGACATCTACAGTTGGTGGGTTTTTGCACACAGGTGATTCAATCACTATGTCTGAGCATAAGAAAAAGATGATGCATAATATATTTTGGTTCTCTGTTGTATGCAATTCCCAATGGCAATTGTAGTATTGTATTTTATTTTTGTGTTTTATGTAAATACAAGTAGCATAACTAGGCCACATGCTCACTTATGGTGAAATCCTCTTAAGGACTCACTTCAAAAAAGAGATGAAAAAAGTTTGTTGACAAGAAATCATAGAGGATTTTTTGGCAAGCACTTGCGAGTTTAATCTATCATGCCCTTGTAAATGTGAGATGTGCATTTAATTAGTTTCGTGGTTAAATTTTAGGGAGATTATAAAAGGATGATAGAGGCTTAGTTTTCTCAAGCATCTGCTTCAGTTGATGGTGAAGGTGGCACTCAAGTGGATATAGATGGAAGCAACTAGAGGATGGAAAAAGAAGGGCCAACATTTATGGCATGAGTTCAAAGGCTCAAAAGATTTCTGAGCCTTCATTTGCCATGGTTCAGTCATCTTCACAGCCTTAGCTGGAAGAGCTACATTAGACCATTAAATGCCAAAATGAAGAGATATAGCTAACCATCTAACGCTTAAATGAAGAGCTTGAATTGGCATAACCTAAAAATGCAAGAAACGAAGAGGTTATCACTGTCTAGCAAGTCATGATTAAGCATCATGACTACTAATTCAAACAAGTAGTTGCAAAGTCAAGGGTCCAGATGCTCCGAATGGGGAGATATGTATAGTACATTCACCACCTCAGCCCATAATATATCCACCACCATCAATCACCTCTAGAGGAGGAGATGAGCAATAAAAGGATGATGAGGAAACTGAGAGTAACCTTCAGAATTTTAGTTGTCTTAATTGAATTTGAATTTTTCATGTGAGAGTTTTATTGATAATAACATTTTTCCCAATATGAATAAATGAATTATCTTTCATAGTTGATGTTATGGGCATTTTCCAGAAGTATATTTTGGGCTGGCCAAGCTCCAATAGGAGGCACAGCTAGTTCAGATGGAAGCCCAAATCAGAGCTCGAGGTCAGTGAGCGAGGACCCCGAATTGTCAAATGCAAGCTGAAGATATCTCGCAATGTCGCAAGTAGATAGCGCAGCTCACTGAGAAGGCTTTCGACCCCTCAACAAGAAGCCTGCTACCCTCGAAGAGAACAACCAGGCAAGGATGGTGAGGTCAGCCAGAACCACCAGCTCGCCTATCGAAAATAGATACTTGTATGGAAGCCAGTTAGCAATCTAAGGCACATGTCTCCAACTGACCACTCAGCCTTTGAACCTACACATCAGCCCCTTGGAAGTCCAACAATGATTTGCCCAGCATTAATTACCCAATGCTAAGCATTAAATGCTCAGAGTTGAAGAGATAATTATTTTGTTGTTCATAAAATTATACTTTTAACCCTCTCCTTTTCTATAAATAGGAATAAGAGGTCACTGTAAAGCAGCAGGAAGTTGATACATGCAGAAACTATGCTAGCATTGTGAGAAAACTCTGTTGTTGTATTCATACTCTATAAAAATGATCCCTTTAGTGGATAATCAAAGAACAACATAGACGTAGAGGCCAACATAGCTTTAGCTGAACCACGATAAACTCCTGGTGTGGTTGTTCCTTTTTCTCTTCTATCATCTTCTTTCTCTATTTACTGTCATACTCTTGCTTACAGTTAGGGGTAACACTAAACTCAAGCTGGTTGACTGGATTTTGGTGTTAACATTTTGGCATTAGAAGGAGGGCCCCTACTACGTATATTTCATTCTTAGTCTTTGGCAAGCTATTTCAAGTGCAATGGCAAGAGGAAAGGCTACTAAGAGTGCAAGAGTTCCTACCGGCCAACCCGAAGGTCAGACACAACAATGGAACACAACTACCTCCGCGGTGGGTGCCAATACCAGTATAGTCTCCCTTGTTTCACACCAACCCATAGCCCATGAACCTGATGAGGTTCAAGTTTGGTAACAGGGCTAAGAGGTACTTGACTAGCACTAGGAAGCACTGGAGAATGCTATAAAAGAACTGGGTGATACGGTTCGAGCATTGGCTCAAGTGCAAACTCAAGGTGCACCAAGACAGGGAGAAGTGGTTGCACCCAAGAGTGGACATCATCAACTAGGGCCTCAACATGAAGAGCAAGCCAGGGCTGAGCATCACCAAACTGGCTCGCTCCGTTCATCTAATTTACGGCTAAGGTCTGAAGTCCACTAAGTTAAGGAGGACAATGAAGATAATCAACAAAGCGAAAGCTCACACGAGATCGATAACAAGCGTAAAACGGACAACGACTCGCCCAATCATAAGCGCAGTAGGAAGCATAAAACTTCTGATCAACATTCTCATATAAGCGAGAAGAGAGGAGTTGAAAGACCTCCAGTCATTGGTCTAAGTCTCGAGACCCAATAGTCAAAGAACTGCTCTAGAGAATGGAATAATTGGAGAAGAACTTTACGTCTCAGGGGAATCGAGAGTCCCACAAGGAGAGAACTCCTCTCTCTTTCTAGGTTGAGATAGAGCCCCTTCCCTACAGATTCAAAACTCCAAACATCCCCCTCTATAATGGAGATAGTGATCCTTACATACAAATATAGTGATCCTTACAACTATTGGGATGCTTTTAATGTCTAGATAGACCTACAAACCTCCAATTCACTAATGAAGTGTTGAGTTTTCCCTGCCACACTCGGGGAAGTGCCGCAGACATAGTTCTGAAGTCTTCTAACTTGTAGCATAAGCGGCTAGGAAGAATGTCAGACTAAGTTCCTCAACCAGTATAGGGCATTGAAGAGGCAGCTCGCCCCCTCCTACCACTTGGCCATAGTCTTCCAATGGAAAAATGAGTCGCTTAAGGACTACATCGCCAGGTTCCGATAGGAAATCAACAGTGTGGACAACCTGTCAGAGAAGAGTATCCTCATGGCAATTTCAACTAGACTCCAAAATGATAGAAAGTTGTATGAGGACATATATAAGTTCCCTGTCAAGAGCCTAGGTGAGTTCTACGAACAAGCCTCAAAGGAGATTTGGTGGGAAGAAACCTTCAGCCCAAAAAAGCCTAAGAAGGAGGAAGCAAGTACCTCCAGTAGAGGTAGGAAGAGAAGTGGGAGCAAGAGCAATAAAGAAGGCCAGAAAGGGGGCTCCAGAGGCCAAATGGCGAAGAAGGCCCCAAAATGAATAGTTTCAACTTCAGCGTCACTACGATACCTATACCATTTTGTCGGATGCACTAGACAGGATCTACGTGACCGAGAGGGGCAATGAAGATTTCGGCAGACCTAAGCCCTTAAGGACCCCTATCAAAAAGAGACCATAACAAATTTTATGCCTACCATAGTAAGGTCAAGCACAACATGTCAGATTGCTGGGCATTAAAAGATGCCATTGAAGACCTCATCAACGCTGCCTGAGAGATTATGTGGTGAGGTCCCCAGGGTAGTGACCCTCACGTCCCCAGTAGCCTGCGTTGCAATGCCATCAAACTCCGAAACACAAGGAAGTGCCCTCCATGAGGACCATCTTCACCATACATGGTGGACCTTATATCGCGAGCACCACAAATCGATCACCTAATCACTACATGCAAGTAACAGGATGTATCTTTCTGGCGAGTCACGTGGAGCATGAAAGGCTTGCCAAAAAGGCTAGGATAGCCTTAGATGACATCTCCTTCACGGAGGAGGATGCACAAGGGATTCACTATCCACATAACAATGCAATTGTCATCCAAGTGAGAATTGTTAATGCCGAGGTCTGAAGAATAATGGTGGACACTAGGAGTTCTGTGAACATAATGTACAAGGGGTGTTTCGACCAAATGGGCATGAGTTCAAGTTAACTAGATCTATCGCCTGAGCCCTTTTATGGTTTTACAGGAGATGGGATACTCCTAGTGGGATGGATCAGGCTCCCACTTACTCTCGGGGACCTCGATAAGCAAGCAACCATCAATGCGGACTTTCTGATTATTGACTGCCCCTCAGCTTACAACATGGTGCTGGGGTGGCCTGTCATGAATGATTTTGACATGGTAACATAAACTAGGACACTAACCATCAAGTTCCTAACCCCGAACAAAGTTAGATGTGTTTAGGGAGAGCAGCAAGTAGCCCGACATTGCTATAAAGATGCAGTCCAACTCAAGGTTCAAGGGAAGAAAGTTAATATGGTGTTCGAGGGAGGGCCCCAGGCAATAAGCACAAAAGGGGTTAGTTACAATCTCGACCTTGACCCTCGAGAGATGGACGCAGAGTGAATCGTAGGACCAGTTAAAGAGCTAGAAGATGTACGAGTAAGCGAGGCAGATGATGAGAGATATCTTAAGTTTGGGAAATGCCTGCCACCCAATGTGAAAACATAATTGACAAATTTTCTCAATGCAAATATGGATGTTATTGCCTAGAACGATGAAGACATGATGGGTATCGATTCGAGTATAATGTCACACAGACTAAATATGAACCCCCAGGCCATGCTAGTTTACCATTAGAGAAGATTGATGACCATTGAATGCTATACGGTGCTCAAGGAAGACATGGACAAGCTCTTAGCAAGCAATTTCATTTGAGAGGCACGATATCCCACTTGGGTGGCCAACCCCATCTTCGTAAAGAAGAAGAAAAGAAAATGGAGAATGTGTATTGACTTCACAGACCTTAATAAAGTGTGCCCTAAAGACAGCTTCCCTTTGCCAAGGATAGACCAGCTTGCAGATGCAATAGCAAGGCATAAACTGCTTAGCTTCATGGATGCCTATTCAAGGTACAATCAAATTCTAATGGCCGCACAAGATGAAGAGTATACCTTATTCATCACTGATCATGGGTTGTATTGTTACAAGGTGATGCCCTTTGGGCTTAAAAATATAGGGGCAACCTAACAGCGATTAGTGAACATGACATTTTGAGAACAGATTAGCAAGACCATGGAGGTATATGTTGATGACATATTGGTAAAGCCTAAACAGCTTGTCAATCACATCTACGACCTAGATGAGATGTTCCAAACCCTAAGAAGGTTCCAAATGAAGCTGAACCCTCACAAATGTGCATTCTGAATGGCATTGGGTAAGTTCCTTAGCTTCATAGTCAATAATAAAGGGATTGAAGTGAACCCGAAAAAGATTAAGGCACTACTTGATATGCGTTCTCCCACCGATTTGAAAGATGTCCAAAGCTTGAATGGCCAGATCGCTGCACTTAGTAGGTTTATTTCAAAGGCAATAGACAAGTGTATTCCCTTCTTTGATGTCCTTAAGAGGGCAAAAAGGTTCGAATGGATCCCAGAATACGAAGTTGCCTTTCAGGAACTCAAAACGTATCTTGGGCAAGCACCTCTCCTTTCCAAGCCAAAAAAGGGCAAGAGGTTGACCATATACTTAGGGGTATCCCAACACGCCTTGAGTGCAACCTTAATGCAAGAAGAGGAAAGAATTCAACTTCCCATCTATTATGTAAGTAAAAGGCTATTGGATGTAGAAACAAGATACTCACCCATAGAAAAGCTCACCTACTGCTTGGTCATTGCCTTGAGGAAGTTACGACCCTATTTTCAAGCCCACAACATTAGAGTCCTCACTCAATACCCATTGAGACAAGTTTTACAAAAGACAAATGCCTCAGGATGATTGCTCAAATAGGAAATAGAGCTCACTTAATTTGATATTGAATACAAGCCCAAAACAGCCATCAAGGGATAGGTATTAGCTAATTTTATCGCTGAGTTCATAGGGTCCTTGCAAGATGAGGTGGATGTTCCTGAGCCTCTGTGGTAGGAATTATTCATTGATGGCTCGTCCAGTCACCAAAAGGCCAGAATAAGGATATTTCTTATCAGTCCAGAAGGACACTAGGCCTTCTGTGCACTAAAGTTTGTCTTTTAGGCCATGAACAATGAAGCTGGGTATGAGGCCTTGTTGGTAGGTTTACGATTGGCTAAAGAGGTGCATGCTAAGAGATTAAAGATTTTTAGCAACTCGTAACTTCTTATTTTTCAAAGAAAGAGTGGATATCAAGCTTGGGGGTAAAAGATGATGAAATATCTCCAGAGAGTCCAAGAGTTGTTAGGCTTCTTCCAACAATTTGAGGTCACTTAGATTTCACAAGCTCAGAATGCGCATGCTGATGCTTTAGCTCATTTGTCTACCACTAATGATCCTGATCTCATAGGAGCAGTCCCGATAGAGCTCCTTCCATCCCAAGTATTGAGCATCAAGATGCCATGATGACGATCGCCAAAGCACCTAACTCTTGGATGAATCTAATCTTGCACTACTTGTAGAGCAAGAAGTTACTAGAAGATAGACTCAAGGTGCGACGTTTGCCAACTGGAATAGCCAGATATTGTATAGACGATGACACGCTTTATAAGAGAGGGTTTATAACCCTACTTTTGAGATACATAGATGGCGAAGACTGCAACACTGTCTTAGAGGAGATTCATGTGGGACATTATGGAAATCATGCTAAGAGGTTGTCCTTGACACAAAAGGCCCTTCGACAGGGATTCTACTGGCCGACCATGAAGCAGGATGCTATAGACTTTGTCAAAAGGTGTGATAAGTGCTAGAGGTTTGCAAAGGTACCACAAGCTCCACCAGCCTATCTAAAGTAGATGATAGGTCCATGGCCATTCGTAATTTAGGGGATAGGATTAGTCAGGCCACTCCCAAAAGCTTAGGGAAATTGTAAATATGCAATAACAGTCGTGGACTACTTCACCAAGTGGGCAGAGGTGAAGGAACTCACTGAGATCTCATCTTCCAAGGTTAAAAAATTCATACAGAGCAACATTATTTGTAGGTTTAGAGTCCCTTAACAAATCATGACTGATAATGGGACCCAATTTACTAGTGAGCAATTCATCAAGTTCTGCCACGACCTCAAAATCATTAAAAACTTCATAGCCATAGATCACCCACAAGCCAAATGGGTAAGTAGAAGCCATCAACACGATCATCAAGAAGATCTTGAAGACCAAGTTAGAGGCTAAAAAAGGAGCTTAGGCAGATGAATTACAATCAGTATTGTGGGTCTATAGGACCATGCCTTGTAACTCTATAGGGGAAACCCCTTTCTCAATGGTGTACGACTGCGAGGCAATGATCCCTATGGAACTTAAGGTCACGACACAATGAAGAATCAGTTTCAACCCAGAGGACAATGATCAATTGCTCACTATGAACCTAGACCATATGGAAGAAGCAAGAGAATGAGCTAGCCTTAGGATCACTGCCCATCAGTGACGTATAGCAAGGTGCAACAATTAGAGAGTGTGAGCATGAAAGTTTAAACCTGGCGATCTCGTCCTATGCCTCATTCTTCTTGGAGCCCGTAAACCCAGTGAAGGGACTTTAGGACCAAACTAGGAAGGTCCATACCTTATAAAAAGTGTCGTGAGTGATGGAGCCTACCATCTGGTGGACATGAACGGAGTAGAGTTCCCCCATGCTTGGAATGCTGAGCACCTCCATCGTTATTATTAATAAGTGTCTTGGCATAAGATATTGGTTCATTATAAATATGGATGTAATTCTTTGAAGTTCTTATGAAATAAAATTGGAAAAGAAAAGAAAATCCCATATGAAGTTATGTTTTATCCAACATAGCAATAGTTGATGTAACATGTCAAGTCCCCATTTAAATGTGAGCGAATAAGTTTGCACACTCAAGCACAAAAGCAAATAAAGAGAAATATATTCAGCCTCTATTGCAACAAAGTTATACAAATTGTCCACAAAGTTTACAAGTTTTAAAAGCAAGAAAGATAAAAGTTACAAAAGCTCATATCCTAAAAGGCTGGGCCCTCAGGAGCTAAGCCTTTGCCAAGCTAAGGGTCTGGAGCTGAAGTATCAAGAACATTGACCACTGAAGCAGCATCAATAACCTGAGAGCTACCTTCTCCCTGAATGGCTACTCCGGTAGGAGGAACTTCAACCCCCAGTGATAACAAAATATTTCACTCATTAAATTGTCCCCCCACTAAGCTTTTTAAGATCCAAAATGACTTACTTTCAGCTGTGATATTGTATATTTATGGTGTGGTGTTAATTGACATTATTAGAAGAAATTTTATAGTATTTGGCTATTTTGACCAGTTTCTATATTCTGGTCATAACTCGAGCTACACTTGTCCAATTAATGTGATTCTTAGCTTGTAGGAAAGCTAAGACATACCTCTACAAACTTCATGGAGACCTCTAAGGCTAAATCTCACAATTGGCTATCTGAATTTAGAGTTAATTTAAGACTAGAATGCTACCTCAGCCTGTCCTGAGTAGCCAGACCTTTGAGCATTCATTAAACCATATCTGAAGCTATACAAGTCCAAATAAGATCAAACTAAGCCCAAATGGAAAAAGGTACAACTTTTGTGAAGACTTCTAGACCTGAATCTATCAATTTGGGCATGCAAATGGAGCTGCAAATCAAAGGCAAAATGTTGATGAATTGGGCCTCTGCAGAATTGGATTTTTAGGCCCTAATTGGCATGTAACTTGAGCCCAATGGACCATCTCTTGCACCAGCTCATACTTAACCAGCTAAAAGTCATTAAGACAATGAAAAACCAGAGAATCCAACCTATAATAGTATAGAACATGCAAGAGGAATGGTAGTAAGCAACCGACTACACCAACCATCATTGCCTACTTACCAACCATACAGCTAGCTTCTCTTTTGCCCGAGCAAAGTCCTTTTAGTTTTAGGCTTTTTAGTTCAGTTTTTAATGGAGTTTAGTTTTTAGGAGTTCCAGTAGAGTAGTGTAAGACGTTTTTTCTTCATTTTTTCTATATTTTTTGTGCCTTCCATGGAAGGCTAAGTTTGTAATCAGTCCAAAGGATTAACAACTTGAAAATTAATGCTGAGATTCTGGTTTCATCTTACATTCATTTGTTTGTCATTTCTTCTCCTTTCCTCTCTATTTTTACTAAGTTTCCTGAATTGAATGGATTCATTTGATTTGGATGACTATATGGTTATTAATTAATGTTCACTTATAGAAAGAAGATGGTAGAAACCAAGCAATGCATTGAGATTTTGATGGATTATTTATTGGTTGAGTTCTGCATAAGACTCATTAATCATTTCAAGGATTCTTGTTATGATTTTAGGCCATAGAATATGATCAACAATTGAA